>CAUYSK010008048.1:0-41719 GCA_963575035.1 Avahi laniger
CAGAAGAGAGCTCACTCTCCATGCCCTTTGATAAGGTGGCCGTTTGCAAGCCAGGAAGAGAACTGGCACTGGGATCCAAATTTACTGGCATCTTGACCTTTTCTTTTTGTTGTTGAGACAGCATTTCTCACTCTGTCACTCCGGGTAGAGTGCAGTGGCATCATTGTAGCTCACTGCAACCTCAAACCCCTATGCTCAAGGAATCCTTCTGCCTCAGCCTCCCGAGTAGCTGGGACTAGAGTCATGCGCCACCATGCCCAGCTAATTTTTCTATTTTTGGTAGAGATGAGGTATTGCTCTTGCTCAGGCTGGTCTCTAACTCCTGAGCTCAAGCAGTCCTCCCAGCTCAGCCTCCCAGAGTGCTAGGATTACAGGCATGAGCCATTGTGTCCGGCCCTGGCATCTTGACCTTGAACTTTCCAGCCTCTACAACTGTGAGAAATAAATATCTGTTGTTTAATCCATCCGGTCTACAGTGTATTATTATAGCAACTGAAGCAGACCACATGTCTATACTCATCTTTAACCATATTTTATTTCCTTCAGGATTAAAAAAAAACCTTAAGGCAAAATTCCAGAAAGAATGGTTTTCTTTTTATACCATCTTTTCCCCAGTGAACAGTAATGCAATTTCTTCATCATCCTATGTGTAACATTTTTTATATTCATTGTTATAAATGTGTAAACTTGGAATAGAAATGTGTCTTAATTTGCTCTCAGACCTTTCCAGGTTGAACCTAAATGTTGCCCATCTGTATTGGTGAAGGAGTTTTTTCTGTGCTTTCTTTGCATCCTGGCACAGGCTGGTCTCCAAGGAACCCCAGGAAGGATTTGAAAAGAAAATGCCCATTGGCAAGAACTGCTACAGCGGTTCCTATAAAACTTCCATTAACATTTTTTGCGTCTATACACAGGATCCAAAAAATCTTAAAAGGTCCAGGTGCTTCCCAGAACATGGACCAAAGCACCCATTAACTGCAATGAAAACATTCTGTTTACAAGCACACTGCAGAAGAGGGAGCTAGCTATGTGGCTGACATCTCCTTCACCCCACAACCTAATGCCCCATATAGTAGAGCCCAAAACAGAGCAAGGCAGATTGTTACTGGGAGCAAGCCAGCAGTGCTGGCAACATTCCAGCTTATTCTCTAGGGCAAGTATCTATAACTGACTAGTTACAAAGAATTTTAACTTGCCAATTTGCTGTGATCAACAAACAAGCCCTCAGTCCAGCTTAAAATTATCTTTACGTGAGTATGTATTTAAATGGACTCAATAACCTCCATCCTATCCCTGTAAATAGTTTCTGTACTGGAAATGCTAAACCAGCATCTACCTTAAATGCAATGTAGGTTGACAGTGGAGCACTGATGATAGAGGTAGGTTTTGTTTTATAAGCAACTTTTGTCCCCTACTGCCACAGACCTGGTCTTGAGCTTGTTCTCACTGATCCTCTGCAGCCTTTTGCTTCTCTCGAATGGCACTTCTCATTTTGTCCCATTCCCCACTGGTGGAGTGGCAGCGGTTGTAGATGCAAGAGATGTTGGGAGAATTGGGTGAACTGTTGTGCTGGTTGATAAGGCGAGAGGAAAGGATAAAAGGAGGAACTAATCTTGCTTCTGTGGCCAAGTATTTCTCTCCAAGGTACTTTCATTGGTACTTGGACGAATCTTGGTAACTGAGATGGAAGCAGTTGTCTGGTCCATTCTTGAGATTCCCCAATCTCCTAAAGAATATAACTTTTTAACTGTACTGTCTTAGGCATAAAGACAGTTGCAAGAAGAGTTTCAATGGGACTCAATAAATATTTAAATGAACGAGTGCAAGCTCTCTGGTGTAGAATGGTTTCGGAGCTTATTCTACAGAGAACAGAGAGGTTAGAAAATTGCCTGAAAGAAGATAATACCCTAGCAGTGCCAAAGACAAATGAATATCAGGGATGATTTTATTGTAAGCCTTATTTGAATGTAGCTTACACATTCTTTCATTGTTCATATGCCCCTTTTCTTTCAAATTACTCTTGCTCAGAAACCAAAAGTGATTGAAAATCAAGAAGTCTCATTTTTCATTGCATAACAGCTATATTGCATACCTGTTATGTCTAACATCTGAAGTTTGGCCTGTTGTTATATTTGCATATACGTTGATTCTCTCTTCCTCATCCCTTACCTTTCTTTTTCCTCTCTTCTATTTATGGTAATTTTGCTACTCTAGGCCTCTGCTATCCCTCTCCCTAATTTTCACTCCATTCTACATGAGAAAGGTAAGGCAATAGCTGGGCAAGAAAAGTATTCTATCTCCTCAGAAGTGGGTGGAGTAATAACCAGGAAGCTGGTAGCTAATGCAATGCAAATTCTTTTCTTTTTCTTTTATCCCTGTCACAGGTTGGAGGAAGTGTAGCAAAAGCAGTATTTCCTGGCGTATAACGGCAATTAAATTCCAAAATATAAATGCTTTTTCTTTTCCTAAGCTTTTGAGTAAATAAAGCTTTCGAATTGCCGGATGATTTTAGCACAAAGCTCTCAAAGTGACAGTACTTCATTGCTTGCTCTTCCTCCGCCTCTGCAAAGCCAACTTGTCATTTGGAGAATGGAGTGCGCAAAGGCCATAGAGCAAAATCTTTCATGCTCTGTCTAGCATAAGGCAGCTGCAAAAACACATGATTTGGAGCATCAAGGCTGTTGCTGAAGTCTTTCCCGTCAATGCAGATGTTCAATTTAAATGCATGTGCTTGTAGACCCTGAAAGGAACAAGGTCGACCTGCTATAGGAACGCTAAAGATGTGTGGTGTTTCTTTCATTTTAGTAGTCACAAGGGTAAATTGTATTTCAGGAAGTAAAACAGTCTATGGAATGGATACATGTCTCTGATGGTAACAAACTCCCTTTATATATACTATTAATATATACTATATCTTATATGCTATATATACATAAGACATGCATGTATGTGTCCATGATTGTACATTATTACTTTTATTTCTAAAATTTATTATAATTTCACTGGAAGGTACTGGTGAAAACACTCCCTCAAGCATTTCTGTTTTCCATGATATAGTTAATAATGTGGCAGGTGAAGAAGAAAATATTAATTTCCTACTACTGCTTCAACACACTATTTTGTCTCACTGATGTTGAATGCTAACATTATGTGTTGAAAATATCAGAATATATTGGCTTTAATGGCTGTCATAAATGTATTCTGTCTATTCTGAGCATTTAGATAATTTATAATTAAGTCTACATAATATTGACTTTTAGTCAGTTACTTAACCAAATACGATGTCAAAATTAAATGAGTAAAAACTCCTCCTTGTGTTAAGATTTGCTAAGTACTGTTTACATTTTGAAAGATTTCAAATTTTTATTATCTTTATTTGTAATGGAAGTATGTTTTTCCCTAAATAATTTAACCTTACTGTAAATTATGTTCTAAATAAAATCAGTAAGCTGAAAAAGCAGCCCAGGATATCTTCATACTTTCTTTGTATCTGTGTCAAATGAATTTAAACCTTATGTAATTATCTAAATGCTTGTTTAGAAAGAAATATTTTCTCTTTAAAGGAGAAAATATATTTTGTTTTAAAGAAGGGAAATTTGCAAAGCCATGGTCTTTAACTATTTTATATATTAGTGTGCCCAGAAATTAGTCCAGGGAATAAAAACACTAATAAAATTAATGTGTAAAACCAAGTTTAAGTAGAAATGAATTAATGTATTGTTAGTTTATGACATGTTAAATAAAAATGTCAATTTAATGACCCAAGAGAATCACTGACACCCAGTTGTTTTATATAGAGATTCAGTATTTAGGAAAAACTACATTAAATCCAATGATTTTTAATAGTCTAGGGGCCTTTCCCATTGCTGAGGTGAGCAGTCTATCCTGAAAATCCCTGATAATAATTATTTCTGTAATAAACTCTAAGGATTAAGCAAATGGGTTAACAATTATGGTACAGGCAAGAGGCGGACTTCTGGAACTCTTTTGTGTTTGGAAGATAGTGCATATTTGAAATGTCTCATACTCTTCCCTCCTCCAAGCAGTATAGGAAGGGTGGATGAGAAGGCAATGGGTTAAGGAAATGAGTACCATTTTCTGCTAGTTTTCCAGACAATCTGTATTAATATTTTGGATACTCCTTAAAACAAAAAGAGAAAAACCATGCTTAGCTCCCCAAGTAATTTGTAACATTTGCTTGAAATCTAGGACATTTCTTCTTTTCATAAGAACAGTCTTTTATTGAGTTCAAAAAGTGCTACACAAAGTAAAGACACCTGCAGAGCAGAAAGTTTCCTCTGCTCCCCTGCCTGGCTCCCTGAGAAGAAAAGAAACAGAGGTGGGCAGAGGGGGAGGGGGCGCTGCCGCGCAGGGGTCACTGGGTGTGAGCGGAGTTCCTCTCCCCACTCCGACCAAAGCTGTTGCTTAGTTTAATTTAATCTCTTATTTGCCCTGGGAAGGACAAAGCACATTTCAATTAGTCAGGCCTCTACTGGCAACAGTCATCGCTGTTTCAAGGGAGAGGAGAATATAATTTGTGGGGAAAATAGTTTTTCATTTTTTACTTACTGTGAATATACATATAGGAAAAAGTGTATGCCTGTAGACAGGTGAAAATATGTAAGTAAAACATGATATTAAATTATTATCCAAAGTAGGATTCAGATTTTCACAGTTCCTCTCCTTGGCTCTCCTGATTCTTTAAAAAAAAAATCTTGACAGATGCAGGTGAAAGCAGCATATTTCCATTTAATTACAGTTTGTTATAGAATGTCTAGTTAATAATGGCCATGCAAATCTAAGTGGACTCCATTAATCTTTTTTCCCTCTTAGAATAGGAACAGGAATGTTTTTCTCCTTCTGCGGTTTGGTAGATTTCAATTAAAGAGGGAAACAGAACTTAGACTGTGCATTAACCATAATATACTGTCAGCCAATAAAATGTATTCTCTGTATTAAAGTTTGGCATACAGTTACATTAAACAAATATAGTTTTGTTACTTTTATTCATATTTTTAAGAAAACAATTTTTTTAAGAATTATAGATATTAGAGACTTGTTTAAATGATCCTGAATTTGAAGCTGTGGCACATTTATACTAAAAACCTAAAAGAGATTTTGATAGCTTTTTCAAAATATATGGCATTTACTTGAAACATGTATAATTGGTTAATGTTATTTGAAAACCTAATTGTATAAGTTCTAGAAACACATGTAATTACTGCTTTTCTAAAAGTGAATACTAAATCAGCTAGCAAAATTATTTTTCTCATTTATGAATGTGTATGTATATGTGTATGTGTTTGTATGTGTGTATTGTTTAAGAAGATTTGGAGATAACTTTGCCTTTAATGCTAAGAGACAACCTAAATATAGTCTCACAGACTTTTAATTTTTTGGCAAGTTTACTCACTTTCACTTAGAAAAGATATAAATAACATATAAGATTTTAAAATGTGTGCAACAAACATAGGATAATAATTGTATTCATTAATATTGTTTTTAGAAATGTGCATTCTTTAATTTAATTTTATTTTTTTTACTTCTAACTTGAAACATTTATGGCACCTCTGGGCTGATTTCCCTGGGAATTCTGTGCAGAACATTTGGAAGTGTTATGGGAAGGAGTAATTATGCTGTCCAGAGAATTTGTCAAGGAACAGAGCTGTGGGAGATTAAAGTAGATGTGATGGTTGCAGAGGTCACAGCCTTGATTTTGATCCAAGACTCACTATCACTTTTTTAATTGAGTCTGAAAACTAGAAAGCTGTGATGTGGTAGCCACCTATTACCAAGGAAGACACATCTAACTAATTGGGAATGAGCAAGCATGGTGCTTAACAACTCCAAAAACAAAGAACTGGAACAACCAAATATGAACGGCAATTCATTAAAACCCATACTGGGATAAGTAGAGACTTTCATATTATAATTGATGTGATGCCCTCCCTTTTATGTATCAAAAATATAAATTCCTCACTATTCCTATTTCAAAGAATATGCACATCATTAGCTTTGCCTCTATTCTAGCTTTAGTCTTTGTGTAAGAAGCTGAGAAAAAATGCTTTCCATTAGTGGTGGAAAAGCTTTGAATTCAGAGTAGTTTTGTTTTTACATATTAAATAAAGATTAAAAATTATATTGATAATATTAACATGTCATATTATTTTTATTGTTGTATTACACCAAACTTAAAAGACAGACACAATGGATGTCACATCGACATATTTAAATTATAGAAATAGCTGTGTTGTGACATTTAAAACATCTTATTCATCTAATTCAGTATAATTATCTTGGTTATGGGTCCAATTTTTCTTCAGCACACTCCCTTGTATAGCCAAACTTCAGATGACAAATCATTAATTTCAGATACTATTTAGTAACACTAATTTTTATAATTGCAAAATAATTTGTAGTTGAAAGAAATTTGACATATATTTTCGGCCTTCTTGTTAAACTCAAATTAATGTTAAACACAACTATCTCTAAAATATAATTATCTCTTTTTTCCAGTTTCCTTCTTTTAGAAGTTACAGAGTATCAGAACAAAATGTGGTGTCTTTTTCCAATGTAATGCTCCTCTCTTTGCTTGACCTTATTTAGTATCTGCACTCACAGTAAGAAAAATGCAACTAATTCACAGCCTGTATTTCAAGAGTTCTCCAGTTTGTGAGTCCCTGTAGAGACTCAAGTCAAAAGTTTCAGCCCTAAGTATTAATAATTTAAAAGTGTACATACAGCTCCTGCAGGATTGCCAGTCTGAGAGAGTTGCTAATTACATATCCTTCTCCCAAGACTCTTCCTTCTTTGTCTAGGAAGTATGTTTGCTTCCTCCGTGCATGCAATTTCAAGGGGGTAGCATTTTTAAAGATAGATTTTGGGAGACAGAAGAATTCAACCACCTCAACGACCATTTCAGTTAAATTAACTGTGGAAATCGAAAGGGTAAAAATGCCAGATGTAGATTTTTGGACAAATTTGTTTTTATGGGCCTAAACAAGTCCCTAACATTCATCACAATGATAATTATTTTTTTTCAATTCTTTGGGGTAAACAAATGAAGTTGAAAAATTGTGACTTTTTATTTCTTGTACTGAGATAACACTGACATTGTATGCTCCTTTCTCAGAAAATACTTTTCGTATATCGCAACAATTGAAACATGCAATGGTCTCTTGTTTAATTTAATGTTGCTTTTGAAGAACAGAAGGAAGCTTTCCCCTTGACCTCAACCCCAGTGGATGGATGGAGATCTGATTGATTCAAACCTTTACCACTTAGAAGCATTCAGCTGCAAGTGGGCAGGGACTGGGTCAGCTCTGACCTTTTGAAAATGCTCATCTACTAGTGAAAACTGTAATCATTGGTAGTAACCATGCTGTTTAATACTGGTTTCAGTAAAGAGTATGGCATTGGTATCCTTTTGACAATTCTCTGAATCTCAGTGTCCTAAAAGGTCTGCTGTATTTCTCTAAACACATTTAAGACTAATCCAAAGAGGGGATTCACCTCTAATATTGCTATCACTTCATACAATGCCCCCCACCCTCTTATAGCCACATGAATTAAATAAATATGGCCTTAGTCTTTAGACTAGCTAGATTTCATACCTCAAGGCCTTAAAAACCTTACAGACTACAGGAGACACAAAAAGTTTACCAAGAAATTTGAAAAGTTGAAAGCTGCTGAAGATCAAACTTGTTCAACTAAATACAGTCATTTTTTTAAGTCTACTTTTAATTGTCATAAATCTGAATGCTGAAATGCCATTTTTAAAAATAAATAATACTAAACTGAAATATTCAAGTTTAGCAATTATTTTTTAAAATAATTGTAATTATTTTCTTAAACACTGTACAAAATAGCTCATCACATGAGAGTTGTCTTATAGGCCAGATAAGGGACACTCCACTAAATATCAATGAACCATATTATGGAATATGTACATAAATACCTAGGCATAGTCACATTTGCTGTGCAACTTCCAGAGCCCAGTTTTACACATGACTACAAAAGATTTTGTTTTAATAGAGTTTCTATCTACACTTTTACCAAGTAAAAACCATAGCAATTAATATGGAATAATTCTATCAAAAATCCTTTTCCCTATGGAGAGGAGAGAGATACATTGTCCTCTGCTAGAAGAGGAGAAAGCATTGGTAACATCAGAAATCTGTGTCATTTCTTCATGGTGCAGTGTTTGAAGGAAAAAGTTGGGAAGCATACAAGTATACTATGTTAATATTTATCTACTATGAAATAGTATATTGTTCTGTCTCTTATTCTAAAAATGATGTCTTAAAATCATATAAATGTGTAAAACCTCTAGAAATATGAACAATTTATAATATACAACTAAGTTAGAATCCTCTTGTGAAAAGATACAGAGCAAAAGAAATGAGTAAATATCGGATATTCTTATCAGAAGTGAATTTTTATTCCTGTACAAATTGAAGATTATTATCCATAATACTCATAAGAAAAGGCCTATTAATATTTCCTAATTTATCTAAAATAAACATTTATTACATGCTTAATTAAAAATGTAGTGGATTGGTCAGGATTAGATCTCATGAATAACCCATCTATTTATATTTTTATGAGATGGCTTGATAACCAGTCAAAATATCAACAACAACTCTCAGGAATGTGCTTCTCAACATTTTTTGTTTCCATTATTAATATGTTGATATAATATTCCATTTTTCTCACCCTTTCTTGATCTTATCTGTATCATCAAGCAGTGATTAGTTTTATTTTCCTATTATTGAGTCAGGATTAGGTAATGGCTGGAAAATTTTGGCAAGTTTGTTACACTGGCAATTTTTTGTAACTGATTCACATGCGTGTGAACCCTGTGATATGTAAATACAGTATTTCTACCTTAACTAAGAGCAGAACCTCAGCAGAATCATTCTGCAGCAGAGGTTCTCAATCTTTGTGTCATGTTAGAATTATCTGGGGAGATGGTTAAAAAATCCTAATGACAGACCAAATACGATACCCTCTCTTGGCAAGGGAACCAGGCATCAGCATTTTTTACAGCTTCCAGGTGATTCCAACGTGCAAACAAGGTAGAAAATCAGTGTCTTAGAAGACATGGAAACAGAATCCTAATTGGCATGAAGAAAATCCTCTACAATAAACACTGAATTTACCATAAAATAATGTTTTTCTGCCAGGTTGAGGAGGCAAATAAATTTTTGACCAAATTACTTAGACTTTTGTGACATTGTTTAGACATACCCTCGTGTGTCACAGAATGTGTCTGATGGTCTCTGGAAACTGAGACAAAAGTGAACAATCTAGTTGGCTGCTGCCTTCCAATTTTGGTAACACAGCAAATCTATGTGCCAAGATCTAGGACCCTGACTCATTAGGGCAGCACTACGAAGGTTGTATTTGTGTCAGCCTTCATTATGTCCCCCTATCCCCAACAAACACATCGCTCACCTAGTATTATTCCTTTTTTCCCACTTGAAAAATCACCCCTCTTCCACGTTCATCTAGTGTTGTATTAACATTATGTTCACCCAGTTCAAGTGTTCAGACAAAGCCTGGTTATTAGTTGATAAAGGTTGAAGGTATAATCTCTCCAAGGGGTTCCAAAATTTTAATAGTGTCTCCTGAAAGTCAGAAATATAAAAGTTGTAAAACTTTAATGACAGGAGTAACTGGGAGAGGATTAAATAATTGGGCTGAAGGGGCCATTTGCATTACTCCCTTCAAATTATAGCCCATACACAGCCCTGCTCATTAGATTAAGTCCTGAAAACATTAAGCTTCCGTTCGTAATAAGTTTAGAGAATTTTCTGTTATCTGATCAAAAACATTTTTTTTGTTGTTGTTCTTTTTGGTTCAACATATGGTGTCTTTTTGGTCATGTAAATAGGGTAGTCAATTACACTGAAACTTTATTATTTTACCCATGCAATTTTCCAGGAATGTATTAAAATTATCTTTATTTACTAAGAAAAATATACTAATTATTTGCCATCCTAAAAGCTTAATTTACTGTAGGTAACTTATCATAAAATACCATACAAAGTGTTGTATGGTATACTATACTGTATCAATGAATACTAAAGTCATAAATGAGGTAAATATCGTAAATACTGTATTGTAAATATTATAGCTGATTTTACAGAAGTTAGAACTTCTGTTAGTAAGCTTACCATCTTCAAAGAAAATTATGTCACCAATAAATCATTTAGTTAACATTTTTATGTTCTGGGTTGTTCTCACTAGAAATATTTTAGCAGTTTGAAAGCATTTAACAATTTAATTATAATAATTTTTTAAATCTTTACATGGAAAATCTGGAGGCTGTCCGATGACTTGAATTGACAAGTCTCACAAAAGCAGGCTGGAACTTGATAGCTTTAAATGCCTCAATATCATATCCATTAATTTATATTATGTTTAGTAATATGAAGTATAACCAGTATGCTAATTTCTTGATATTATTAATATTTACATCAGTTTTAACTGTCATCTTTCTTTTCCTTATTGAAAAGTGAAAGAATTATAGTTGAAGTGAAAGTTTTTACACCACCTGCTTGCCACCCCCTGAGATTGATTTTCTTCGTTTGTTCTCTGTCTTCCATCTCCCTCTGTTTCTTTACATTTCTGTCTGTCTGCCTGCCTGTGTCTGTCTGTCTGCCTCTCTCTCCCATACACGTACAGACACACACACTGTCCTATTTTAAGGTGATAAATCCTGGCAGTCATTAACTGCAAGCATCATAAAGAATTGTATCATCACTTTAAAGAGGAGCCGCCAGCCAGGGAGGTTAATGCGTTTGCTGCTTTCCAGTGGCAGAGCCTCCCTCTTCTTGGTCATGGCAGAAAAAGAAAATTGACCTCCTGTTCCCAATTTCATATGGAATTTTTCTTTCTAGATAGGGGCAGTGACCTTGCCAGAAGGATCCAAGTATTTTTAAGATCATATTTGACTTGATGATGGATGGCCAGTTACCTGGGTACAAGCATCTGTTCTGATAAAATTGGGGGCTGGGATAGGGCAGCTACATGGTAACGCATTGCTACTCTTGCCTCCAGCTGGCAGGAATATTTTCAGAAATTCAGTTGATTCTCAACAAGACAATTGGAAGTCCTGTCATAAAATACAGAATGTAAGGATCTGCTCTTGAATTTTATGACAGAACTTAGATCTTATTCTTTAAACTTGTTCCACTAACAAATTGCTTGTCTAGAGCCGATTGTATGCTTTAAAGTTTATCCAGTGAGTTCTACAATAGACATTTTAATTTATCCTATAAAAACGTCTCCCAAACTTTCCATAGTTTTTCTTATCTGTCATCCATTCTTTTGTTCTCAGCACGTGGAAAGGTGTTCACATTTGCAAACTTGTTTCCTGAGTAATAATATTTTCACTTAGGTGATTGCATTATAATTTACAGAGGTTTTGTCAAATCTTTCAGTTCTTCTAACTTTAGCAGGATCTAAGGTACATTTTCTTATTTTCTTCCTTTTTTTTTCTTCATCACCTTCAGGCTCTGGAGAATTTCTCATTTTCTTAATAAGTATGTGATACAGGCATGAAGTTAGGATATATTTAATTGCTTGCCTCTTATATTTGAAGCCTATCAA
The DNA here is from genome assembly GCA_963575035.1 of Avahi laniger. Lineage (NCBI taxonomy): Eukaryota > Metazoa > Chordata > Mammalia > Primates > Indriidae > Avahi > Avahi laniger. Next base: position 11,617 of record CAUYSK010008048.1, read on the forward strand.
AATTACAGGAAAATTGATCAGTAAGTTTGTTACTTTTTTGTACACAGGAATACACTTTTTCTGAAAGCTTCACAAGAACTCAACAAATATACAATTATATCTTAAGCATTAATTCTTATCTTTCCATGTTGATAGAATTGATTCTGCAATTTTCATGGTTTGAAAAATTAAATAAAAAAAATTACAGAGAGCATCCTTTGGACACTTGTGGTTTATTTTATTTTCTGGACTGGTGATGATACAATTCATGAAGCCAGAGGAAGCTTAGTGCTAATCTCATTCACTCCTCTAATTCTACAAATGGGGAAGTTAATACCTAAAAGAACAGTTTTCCAGAAAGTGGTATATTCAGTGGGAATGGTGGGAACAAAATGAGTAGTGTCTTCACTTATTTTTAAAATTAACTTTTATTTTTAAGAACATTTTCTCCTCTTATTTATTTGAGGTTGATAGGTATAGAACTTTTTTGATTCTGATCTTTGTATTGTTTGATCCTCTGTCCATTTTTGTGTTTGTTTGTTTTGATATGTTGTGCAACATAAACTGCCATGACATAGCCTTTAGGATGAAAGAGGCAAATTACGGGAAAAAGTTTCGGGGTAGATTTTAAGAAATGCCTATGTCCAAAGATATTCATGACCATTTATGAAAGAGTAAATGTTATTTGATAAATGCACCTTACTGAAAACCTGTGACTAATCTTAGTCCACAAAGAAACCACTATAATTTATACAAACTCTTATGTTATTGTCACTTGTTATAAGCAAAATGATGTACAAGTTCCAGAAAAATTGGTATTCAAATTGTATGAGCTTTTCAAGTTTCTCCATGAGTTTTTGTTTTCTAATCTGTAAAATGGGAACCATTATGCATCCATTGTTGGAGCCGTGTAAAAAGGAAGTGAAATTATGTAAATTGGAAATTTCATACAGTACCTACCACACAAGAGCCTTTCTGTGAATATGAGTTGCCCTCTCATCATAAGTTCACATAGAAAACACAGGTGGTCTGCTTAGGTGCTATTTGCCTTGTGACAGGTTATAAACAACAGAGTTTTCTGGGTAGTGAATCAATGCTAATTGAGGATTGCCAGAAAAGGAAAACAGAACAGTTTGTTAGCAGCTTAGTAACTAAGGCGACTTTTTGTGAAAGAAAGTCATCAGTGAATTGTACACAGAGCATTGGTTTGTCTTCTCTCTTCATGTTTCCCTTAGTTAGCCACCTCTGAAGAGAACCCACCTGCCCAGGGGGCCTATTACCTCCTAAGAGGCATCCGGTTCACATGGTAGCAGCTACAGTAATTGAGGCATGTAACTGAAGAGCAAATGAGCCTTTGGTGGTTGTGTAACATTTCCAAACCTATCAAATAATGGTGAATAACACACAACCTCATTTCTATATCCAGGTATACATCTACCAACAGTATTATTTTCTTTGTCATTATAATGTGGTTGAGTAGGTCAATTTCTATTTAATTGAGAGGATATAAAAAACTATAGAGGTATACTTCATTCTGCCTAAATTTGAAATTCAATTGCTATTCCATCAGTTTTGTAACTATGAGGAAAATGTGACAATAATGAAGAAAGTAATCAATTTATAAAATAGTCATTGCTTTATGGTAATGTGTCAGTTTGAAAACTGTAGATTTTTAAAGGTACGAATGTTTTGTATGACAAATTTCAAACTCCTGGTATGTCTGGAAGCCATTTTTTTTTTTTAAGAAAGAGTGTTTCACAGGATTAAATTATATAGGTTGAGGGAAGGTTTTATTTTTATAAAGATAAGACTGAAGATCTTTATTAGTGGTCAAAAGAGCAGGATGTAGAGGCTATTTAGCTATAATATTATAACAATACTTTGATCATACACTTTTATGAAAACTGAAGACTCAGTTTCTGTCCTTACAAAACAGCTACCAAATTAAGTATAATTATGTGCCCCACAATAATGTTGGGCTCAACGACAGACTGCATGTATGACAGTGGCCCCATAAAATTATAATACAGTATTTTTACTGTGCCCTTTCTATAATTAGTTGTGTTTAGATATGCAAAAACTTACCATTATGTTTCAATTGCCTACAGTATTCAGTGCAGTAACATGCTGTACACTGTACAGGTTTGTAACCTAAGAGCAATAGACTATAACATACAGCCTAGATGTGTAGTAGGCTCTACCATCTAGGCTTGTGTAACTACACTCCATGATGTTCTCACAATGATGAAATTGCCTAATGATGCATTTCTCAGAACTTACCCCATTGTTCAGTGACACATGATTATACTGGAAAATTCATAAAAATCCAAGTTTAATAGTAACAGTAAATAAATGTCTAAAGAATATTTTGTCTCCTACTCTGGTACTTAGAATTTAAATATCAAGGGTAGAGTAAAGATATCTTTGTATAATTTATTTTAGGTTGAGCTTATAAATAATTGGATAATAAAGAAATGAAGCAAATTTCTGAGGATATAAAGACAAATTTTCTCTTGTAAGCTAAGATGGACATGGATTAAAAGAAGAAATGGGAAATTAACCTAAACTACTATGGGTAGGAAATTGAGATTTTAATTTAAAATACACACTGGCTATTTACACTGATCATAAAAATCATGTCCTGCAAAATTTTCTGTTTGACTTTAATTAAGCCTATATGATGAATCCTGAGAGTAACTGTGTCCATTTGACAGAATATAATTAAGAAAGGCCTATTTCTACAGGGGAAATTTTCATTCAGTGCCCTTGACCAATAGTTTATCAACATCAAAAAAAGAGAAAGAAACCCCTATGTACTGGCTGCCCATTAAGTACTATGAATCATTTGATTTTTACAGCAACTCTACTGATTAGTTATTATTATCCCCATTTCACAAGGGAGAAGTTGAGACTCAGAAAAGTTCATTCATTTAACACATCTTTTCTAGTATCTACTAAATAAACTGCAGATATGGGCTTAGGCCCTGGGGATATCACAGTGACCAAGATGGAAATGGTTAATACTCTCACAGAACTTGTTTCCTACTAGAAGAGAGAGAACATATATAAGAAAAACCAACCAACCAAAGTTACAAACAAAAACAAACCTAGTAGCATTCATGCAACATAGAATATGAAAAGAGAATGGCACAACTTAGAATGCCTAATCATAACTTTTATCTTTCTTAAGACTGAAAAGGCTTTGCACAGGAAAAATCCAAGTGCTGGAGGAGCCAACTGAGTGGAAGTCAGAGGGAGATGCAGGGCAGGCAGGAGGAACAGCCAGGACCAAGCTCTAAAGCCCATGCCCTGGAGCTGTGTGAGGAGAGAGTGGTGCAACATGGGGGCTGAGGTAGGCAGCCAGCAGATCATGACAGACCTTGAGCCGGGTTTTAATGTAGGAGCACTGGGAAACAACTGGAAGGTTTTAAGCCAAAGCAGAAAGATCATGACCCAATTTATATTTTTAAAGAAAGAATCAGTGTGGCTACTGCAAGGTAATCTGGCAATAGCTGCGGGCAGGCATGGAGAGGAGAAGCAGGAAAACAGGAGGCCCCGTCAGTGGTCCAGACGAGAGGTGGTGGAGGTGATGCTGAGAAGAGCTAGCACGACACTCGAGGAAGAAGAATGAGGACAAACTCTAGATTTTTGCCAAGAGCCAAAGAACCATTTACCGAGTGGAAAGCTGGGAGAGGAGTTGGTTTGTGGCTGGAAATCAAAAGCTTATTCATTTACCAAATTTGAGAAGCCTGTTTGACTAAGAGAAGATAGCAAATAGGCACATGGCTAACCAAGTATGGTTTCGGGGTCAAGATAGGAGATAAAAATTTGAGAGTCATATTACTTTGGAAAACTTCAATTATCAAATATTCAGTCCAGCATATGATGAAAAGCAAAAATGTGATTTAAATTTTAGTTAATTCACTTCTTTGTTGTTATGCGATGAATTATTAGAGAAAATGTGTTATAGTCCAAATGGCAATAAAGTGGTTGTTAGAGAAAGGTAAAGAGTTTCAAGAAAAACATAAAAAATTATACTATATATTAAAAAGTTGCATTGTTCCTATCACTAAAATGATCAAATACAAAATGAAGAAGTAGGATAATAGACCTATTCAACTTCTTACCGTGACTTAAATTCAATTGAAAATGCAGATTGCAGATAATATATTAGTTCTATAACAATATTTCTGAGTCAAGATAAAACTGAAATATATTTATGATTTAAATAATTATAATTATGTATACATTAGACAACTTTGTTCATAAATTAGAAAGCACTTTTTTTGATAGGGAAGGTAGATTGATCAAGGGAAATGGGAATTGTTAAATGTATATTTTAATGTGAATGAATGATAAAGTAATCAAATATCATCCATTTATTTTAAACCTAATTCTAAGGAAGAATATGTTATAAATTTATAAAACAGTGGTGTTTTATTATGAAGTTTTAAATATTAAATGAGAGCTAATCCTTTGTGAAGTGGCATAATTCAGAAAAACTGACTTTAAAATATTGCTATAGAATGAATCCTTTGTATACACATGTATAACATTAAAAATAAGTAAATAAATACAACTAAAGCTTTGTTACTGCAGACAATTTCATAGTGGCATGAAAGTTATTGAAAGGAAGATATTTAGATGATGATCAATCCTATAGCATGCTCACTATTGTAATACTGAGAGCATTTTGTAGGTCCTCTAGAAATCCATTTCCTTCCCCCCTCCTTTAAGTTTTAAATGGCTAATGCTAGAGAAAAACATTATAGTATTTCACATATATTTTTGGCTTCTTTAATTTATGATTTGATTAACAATTTACAATAGCTTATTATAAAATACTTGCCACTCACAATTCTGGAATTCTCACAAACAAGTGTTTAGAAATTAACATAGAGTCAAGTTAAGCAAAGGATTTAAAGGTCAATTTAGAGTGAGTCATTTTTCCCTCCATATGAAAGAGTCTTGCTGCACTGTGGGAAAGGCTACACATTTCTCATTTCCACATACTCCCCAGCTGAACAATTATGTCTAAGAATTTGTTGATGTCCAAATTCAGCCTCTGGAAGACTGAGAATGTTCTTTGCCAACTTCTGACTCATCATATCTTATGTCTGTGTGTGTCATTACAAATATAGCTTTTTTTTTAATAAACTATTAATTAAACTTGTTATTTACACTGGATCATCAAGAGCTAACGCTATGAAAGAGAAGATTGAATGAGAAAAAATGAAAGAGAATTAATTGACTCTATTTACTAAAGCAAAGAAATAGAACAAATTTAAAACAGTTTTCCAACACATATGAATCACAAATTTCTACATTTGAGGACTACATTTAAATTCCCTTCATCTTTTAGCCATGACCTTCATAACGTAAAATCTAACTGTTTGAAAATTCCTTAAATTCTGATGTGGAGGGGCATGTGGTGGACATGGCCACTTCCTGCTTACCCCCGGTGACACTAACACTAAAGCAGTTCATGAGAAGGCAACAAGTTCTTCTCTACAGCAGGATTTTGCAAGCAACTCGGCAAGTTCCAAAAGAATTTTATCGCAGATACCTGAAGGACTGGGAAAGGGAAGAATTCAAAAGAAACAAAAGTGCCACTGGAGAGGATACAGCCCAGAGAATGATTATTTAAGGTAATATGCAGCTCAAAGAGTTAGAAAAAACACTTGCATGAGCAAAATCGTAACTAAAGCATTATTATGAAGGATTTTTAAAGTCTCTATGCATTTTATTGAGTTTGGACTTAACAATGGGCCACCCAAATCCAAGTCTTACTGTTTGTATGTATATTATTTGGGTAAAATATCAGAGGATGGAGCATGCTATGTCATAAAAAGCAAAGGAAAGCACAGCCAAACAATTGTATCAGTACTGAAAAATATACCCTGAATTTTGAAAATGGTTCTTGATATGAGAGCAGTTTTTGGAGAAGCAAAAACCACTGTAACAAATGGCCAGTTAGCACAGGAAACGATGCACAACAGAGTTAATCATCAGGGAAATGAAAATCAAAACCACAATGAGATATCACTTGACATCCACTACAGTGGCTATAATTAAAAAGGGAAGTAATAGCAAATGTTGGTGAAGAAATTGGAGCCCTTATACATTGCTGGTGGGAACATAAAATGGTACAGACACTTTGGAAAACAGACTCTTTCCTTGAATTGTTAAACATAGAGTTGCCATATGTTTTAGCAATTCTACCTCAAGGTCTATAACCATAATTTGTCAATAAAAAGAAATGAAGGACTGATATGTGCTACATATGGTTGAACCTTTAAAACATTATTACCTAAAAGGAGTCAGTCACAAAATATCACAAATTGCATGATTCCATTTAAATGATCCAGAATAAGTAGAAAAACTAATGGTTGCCTAGAGCTATAGGTAGAGTGAAGAGTAACTGCTAATGGGTATGGGATTTCTTTTCAGGGTGATGAAAATAAATATCCTGTGGTTAGATTGTGGTAGTAGTTGCACAACTGTGAATATATTCAAATTCATTGAATTGAACATATTCAATGTATGGTATATGAATTATATCTCAATAAACCTGTTTGAAAAAAGCTATAAGATGGAGGATTAAGGGTACACTGACCCCAGGAGATACCCTCCAACTTTCCTTGAAAAATCCTTTTGCATTATCAGGGACGTTGAGGTATGTTCTTCAGATGTGTCATGGTTTCATAGTCAGAGGACTCTCCAGAAAGATCACTACTGGCAATGTGGATCGTTGTTGGAAAGAGAAGAGAAATAGAAGCTTAATGAACACATTGATGCACTCACCTAAAAGAAGAGGGAAGACTTTAGGAAACTTCTGTGATTACTTTAACATCCATGTGGAAAGGAGTAAAAAAAAAGTCATTAAGGAAGATCCTGAATGCATTTAGTTCTCTTCCAGTGATAGAAAAAAACAAAGAGAATTTGAAGAATACATGAGAGACAAATACATCATATCCAAAGCTGACTTCAGGACACTTTTGAAAGAGACCAAATTTATGACATATTCCATTCAGTGAAACTTGTAGAACATGCTGGGATTGGCAGTCCCACAAACTGAAGTTGTGTGTTCATCAATAGAACAGAGCTAAGTAGCTAATCCAAGAATCTGACCAGCAACTAAAAGATGTAGATAAAATTTTGCAGAATGATAAATGGTATTCAGGACTGGACCATGTGCCAGAAGAGAGGTATAAATTGATGGTAGCATATGTTGATGACCCAATTGCCAGGATCCACCCCTACCTCCCAGAGCCTCAGAGCCCACAGACAAAATAATTCTGAGTATTTTCCCATAAGGGTAGTCCACTAATTAAAAATGCTTACATGAGCCAATTTTCAGGGTTTTATAGAGATATACATTAGTCAACCTATTGCACAATGATCTAACAGGAGAAGCCTTTCTGAAAAGAGAACACTTTGAAAATATTTTTTTGTCATATGACATTATTGATATATTCTAATGTAGACTATCTAAAATCTTGAAACTAAAACGATCATCTTTTTATGAGGTATGGAAATTGGTGACTTTTAGTGATGTTCTTCCTGACAGTGGTGTACATGGAAGAGTTTTAAAGATAATTATGTGGTTTAAATTTGCAAGATGCAAATATCACTGACTCCAAGAAAATCTAAATTGGGGTTCTTTTTTTTTAATTTTATTTTGTTTTTTAAAGCAGGTAAAACACTGGAAATCAAATTATTTTCCAGAGGTTAAGATTATTGTAATGGATGGACGTACTTTTACCTTCGTCTCTAAAGAATAGTTTATTTTATCCACCTATATGCTTTGATTATCCCCTCTGAAGTTTTATTTGTTTAGCCAAGTCTTGTTTAGCCTAAGAGAAGATTTAGCAATTTCTTCTCAGGTATGGAACCACAGTCATTAAGATGTTGGCCAGAAAAGAGCTATCGATGAAACATTTTATTCATCATGAAGTGATTATTATCAGTATTTTGGATTAGACAATAAATTACCTTCCTGCGGGTTCCCTGAAAACTGCTCTCCTATTTGACTGTTAAACTTTTGTTCCTAAAGTTTAATTTCCAGATGTTTGAATGTTTAGTTTATTTGAACTATAATAAATCCTTTTATATTAAAAAAATTTTAGTACAAAAAAATTCAGATGTGAACAAAGCAACTTTAATCCAGTAGCAATGGATATAAGGAGAAAAATCATAAAAAGTAAAGTACCCTAAGATATGTGAAAAGATGCTTAACTTCACCTGTAATAAGATAAATTCAAATTTTATTTCTCCAACAGATTAGCAAAAATCCTAAACTTTAATTACACATGATTGTCAAGGCTATAAGGAAACAGTTAGTCTCCCATATAGGAATTTAAAATGATGTAATACCTATGAAGGCAAAGTTGGCAATATTTATAAAGATTACAAATTCATGTATCTTTTAATCTAGTAATTCCACTCTTAAACACTTGTCTTACAAATACATTTGCACATATGTAGAATTGAGACATATTTATGTGGATCCATTGTAGTGCTATTATAATAGCAAAAATTTGAAAGAATTCAAATGCCTGCCATAGGTGATCCATAAAATAAAATATTTTGCAACTATAACCACTCTAAATTTGATACAGGAAGATTTCCAAGATATTTTAAATGAGAAAAACAAGGTACCAAAGAGAGTTTATATTATTATTCCTTTTGGGCATAAAAAAGTTGGAAAATTAATAAATATTTATACATCTTATTTATTGTATATGTATAAAAAACTCTGAAAGAATGCCCAGGAAATTAGATAGGATTAATGGATCGAGGGCAAAGGAGTGAAAACTAAACAGCAGAAGACCCTAGATGGAAGGCAGTTTATCATTATAAACTCTTATCTTATTCTGGGTTTTGAACCATAACATGTATTTTCTTTAAAATAAAAAAAAGAGTGAATGTGCCTGACTTTATCAAGTACATAAGTTTTAAAAAATCTTATCTCTAAAATTAATTTTTAGAAATAAAATGAGTGGTAGTAAAATCTGATTTGTGGTATTTTAAAAGAATTATATTGATCCATAATATGCCTCTGAAATCCCAGATGCAGTACCTAGCACAGTGAATATGCAGCATGCAGTAGACCCTTCAACAATACGGGGGTCAGGGGTGCTGACAAAAATCCAAGCGTAACTTTTGAATCTCCAAAAACTTAACTACTAATAGCCTGCTGTTGACCAGAAGCCTTACAGATAACGTAACAGTCAATTAACACGTATTTTGCATGTTATAAGTATTATATACTGTATTCTTACAAAAGAGTAAACTAGAGAAAATACAATGTTATTAAGAAAATCATAAGACAGAGAAAATATATTTACTGTTCACTAAGTGGAAATGGACCATCATAAAGTTCTTCGACTTCACGATCCTCACGCTGAGTAGGCTGAGGAGGAGGAGGAAGAGGAGGGGTTGATCTTGTTGTCTCAGAGTGACAGCAGCGGAAGACGTGGAGAAGGTGGAAGGGGGGCAGGAGTGGCAGACACACTTGGTATAAATTTACAGAAAGATATTAATTTCTGTCTGAATTTTTTTGCTTTTTCATTTCTCTAAAAAATTTCTATACAGTATCAATTCTTCTACCATTTGCTTTAGTTTCAGTGCCTGTATCGCAGAAGCATACATGTCATAAAACAAGTTAAAAGCAATCTTGAGTAATCAAAACAATTCTACCAGATTGTCTAATGTCAACCTGATTTCTGCAACTGCTTCTCTACATCTTCTTCCTCATCATTTGGCACTCATTTGAAAGCATTCATCTCCATCAAGTCATCTTTTTTAATTCCTGTGGTGCAATGTCTATTACCTCTTGAATTCCCTGAAGATCCATATCTTGAAGCGTGTCCATTATAAAAAAAGAAAAACAAATCCGTATCTTGAAAACTTTCACACACTTACTCCCCTCCCCCCTTTTTTTGGTCACATCTACCATGTCTTTCATGGTTTCCTTGATTGACTCTATTGTAAATCCTGTGAAGTCATGCACAACATCTGAACAGTTTTCTCCAGCTGGAATTTATTGTTTCAAGATGGTTGTCACAGCTTTTTCCATAACAATGGTGACATCATTGATGGTGTAATTTTATAGACCCTCATGATGTTCTCTTTATCAGGGACCTGTTCCATAGCATTGGCATTCCTTTCCATAGAGTACTGTGTGTAATGAGCCTTACAGGTTCTTATGATCCCCAATTTATCAGCTGAATTAGAGATGCTGTGTTTGGGGGAAAGTTGACCACTTTGACACCATGGGGTTCTGGGTAGCCTGTGACATTGTCCAATATGAAAAGAACTTGAAAAGGCTGTGCATTACTGGCAAGGATACCTCCTGACTTCAGGGACAAAATATCTAGAACCTATCTAGAAAAAGGGTTCTCATTGTCCAGGCCTTCTTGTACAACCAAAAGACTGGCAGCTGGTATTTATCTTTTCCCGTCAAGGCTCAGGGGTTAGTAGCTTTATAGATAAGAGCAGTTCTGATCATAAATCCAACTGTATTTGCATAAAACAGTAGAGTTAGCCTATCCCTTCTCTTCTTTCCTAATAAATGTCCTTTGTGGAATTTTGTTCCAGAACATAGTACTTTCATCTGCATTAAAAATCTGTTCAGGCAGATGACTTTTCTCTTGAATGATTTTCCTAGTGGCATCTGCTGCCCCTTGATTGGCAGAAGCTGCTTCTCTTATCTTGACATTTTTAAAGCCAAACATCTTTCTAAAATTATCAAACCATCCTTTGCTGGCATTAAATTCTCCAGCTTTAGATTCTTCACCTTCCTTTTGCTTTAAGTTGTCACAAAATGACTTTGTTTTTCTTGAATCATATTAGAGTCTACAGGTGTGCCTTTTTATAGAAATGTCTTTTTTACAGAAATCCTGTACACACATAAAAGCTGCATTTTCAATATGAGAGAAAAAGGTATTTTACAAAAAGTGCAGTTTTCACGCCTGCTGGCATAGCTGCAGCGATGGTTTCACAATTTTTTTTTCTTTTTTTTTATAATGGTCCATAAGCTGGAGTCATTTATCTTGCAATGGTGGGCATCCACAGCTGCAAACCTCAATTTATGGTACATACCAAACAATTCAACTTTTCTTTTACTGATATGACTTTTCTCAGCTTCCTGGTGGCACTTCCAGCATCACTAGTGGCACTTCCTATGGGTTCCATGCTGTTATTCAAGGTTCTATGGTATTGCACTAAACATGATAAAAAAATACATGAGAAAATTACACAAGAATCATGAGAGATCTCTTTTTAGTGTGATATAAAATTTACTGGAGAGAGGAACTTCTCAAGCAGTGATAATTAGCATTACACCATGTTTTAAGGGGATACTCTAAACCCTTGAGCTCATTGCAATACAGTAATACAGTGTGTACTATAGTTAATTTTATGAAGTTATGATTTAATACTGCATCCTTATGCTTGTTTACATTTCTCTTAACTGTGAATGGTGCCAATAAGTCTGGGTTTGTGTTTGTAAGTTTTGATCAATTTGAACTTTTTATATTTGTGTACATTTTATGGTACAGAATGATAAAATAGACTAGTATCTACATATATTTTATACATTCATGACATGTCTAACTTTTTCTTAATTTTGTTTGGTATTTCTAGGCTATTTGTTTCATCCACAAGTTTTTCAAATTGTCACAAATTTCTAAAAATTTTTTTCAATATATTTATAGTAGTAACATTCATTGGGTGTCAGACAGATGGGGCGGGGGATGGGTATATTCACACCTAATGCGCACCATCTGGGGAATGGACAGGCTTGAAGCTCTAACTTGGATGGTGCAAAGGCAATATATGTAACCTACACATTGGTACCCCCATAATACACTAAAGTAAAATAAATAAATAAATGGGAAAAAAGGAAAAAATCTGGGTATAAGTGGACCCAGGTACTTCAAACCCATGTTGTTCACCCAGTTCAGGGTACCCCCAGTAGGCAGGTTCTGTTTAGGGCACTATTCACACAAGGCTTGCTCCTTTGGCCTCAAATGAAGTAAAATATAATTACAATTAAACATTTAGGTGGTAATCAAAAATAAATTTTTAAATCATTGGGTTTTAATGAGTAGCACTATATATTTTATGATTTTTGTTCAGTTAATTTAAATATATGCACACATACACACGATACATGGATAGATAATGATTCCGTGTAAACTTTTCTCTCAGTGATCTTTTGTTCATAAAGGAGTTCAGAGACCTATACCCCAGAATATCATAGATGATACTGAACAATAATGATTTACATAGGATAGGAACACAAGGCACCTTAAAATTCTGAATTACATTATTTTGTTTTCTTTAACCAAAGAAATAAAAGGCTATTCAATGTCTTGGCTATCCCTATGTACATTTGAACTCTTTTGCTTTTGTAGAAAGTTGTTTATGATTGAAAAACTTAGAGCAACATAATGCCTGTTGTATACCTTTGACTTGTGAGAAGGATAGTATCTAAAAGTCCAAAGAACACATGAAAGACTAGCCACTGTTCATTGCTGAAAAGAACAATTGGCAAATCATTGAGCTATCCTCTATTTACATTTTTTAAAAAGCTAATTGCTTATTTTTTACCAGTTTGTTTCAACATTATTACAAGCCCTTAGTGATCATCAGTCAAATCTGTCAAAATCATCAAAACATGTTGTAAGAAAACTTTTCCTTTTTAATTATTAAGAAGTTAACAAAAATTTCTAGTGGCTATTTCCATATTTCACTTTCATTAACAATGCCTACGATGTCTGCAATTCAGTATTTTTTTTTTTTTGGTTGAATTAACTTTAAGACACATATTGAATAAAGTAATTAAGTTAGAGAATAATGATAAATTTACTCAAAGTCCTTACTTGCCAGGTGACAGTGAAACAAGAAGTGTGCATTCAAGGACGGAAACCCTTTCCTCGGGAATCTATTTTTATTTGAGCACTGAAAAATGTGTGCTCTGACCTCCCCTAAATTACACAGGGAAGTGTAAAATTTAAATATATTTTGACAAAGTGTAAAAAACGATCTCCATAATATATTGATGTCAATGAGTTTTAAAACTATTTCCCTTGCAGGTTAAAAAGAAAGGCCATGAGAGGAAATGACTAAATCCCAGAGTATATCTTTATTGACAGCTGATAATTAGCATGCAGCTTAGCAATAATAATTAGTTCCCTCTTTAGAAAATTTCCGGATAAACTCTGAGTTGGTGCATTTCAGTTTCATCTTGTTTCTTTGTCCACTCCCTCCCTAAGTAATTCATGTTATTTTTAGAGTAGGAAGAACTCAAGATGAGCTCATTCCTTTTAACTGAGTCAGCGCTGTCCATTATTTGCACTGTGTTTTCTGGAGATTACCTGAGATTAGAGTTTCTTTTGTCCTTCTCTTCCTGTATATTTTCTGTTTCTTTCATCTAGACAGCTTGAAGCAGTGCAAAGGGATAAAGAAGTTAGCCATGGCTTGATAAAAATACCAAGTGCGTAGACTGTGCTTTGGAGCTAAGATCATTAATATGACTTAAAGTACTGGCTTTAAAACGAAAAAAGGAAAAATTCTTAAGGAGGGAGAAAAGCTTCTTGCTTGCCTTTATTTTGCCTTTGATATGCACCAAAAACCTTTCAATACATTTGGAAACTCTGTGGCAAATTAGGTAAACACATTTCAATTCTCTTAAAAGTAACATATATAAAACTAAAAATGTCATAATGTCAAAACAATATGAAAAATTTGTAGTTATTTGAAAGTTTATGAAATACAAAGTAAAGGTAATTAAAATTGGTATAACCTGAATTTTCCTGTTGATGTTGCTGTTATTTATTGTGAATTATATCAATACGAATTATTGAATATTGAAAAAATCTTCCATTCTACCTTACTATTTATATCAGGCTCTTCAAGAATGTATTCAATTTCTGACACATTATAATCACTTAATAGACTACACTTTTTTAGTTGCTGCTGTAGGGAGTTTTATATGTAATAGATTATGGAGTCATTGTTAGTAAGGAATAACCTTTTAACACGCCAATCTTCTTACTCTTTGGGACCAGAAGTGGGATGACTAAGCTGTGTATGAGTTCACAATGATGACAGACACCCTATGTCATGTGCATTTCTAATAGTAAAGTTCTCCAGTTAATTTCTGTTGTTCAAATTTGGCACTAACACTGATCAAATAACAGCTATGCACTAAATTGCTAACAACCTCTATTTTCCATGTAGAAATCAGGGATAGTAATATTTCCAAGCTGGTGTCAGAATGGTTAAATGAAATAATAAATATTTAGCTCTTAGGTAGTTAAGCAATAGATAACTCTTCAATAAATGTTAATTAACTGTTATTATCACCTTGAGAGTCAGGGCTGGGAAGAACAGTATCCAAACATATGAGGAAATTTGGATGCATAAAAGAAGGAGGCATTTCCCACTCCTCCCCTTTTATCTATAAGATACAATTTTGTTGTTAACAAAGTAATACATGTTCAATGAAGAAAATTTGTGTATTACGATATGTTACATTGGCCTCTGGAAGAGGTCTAATAACAATAACCTGAATCTCATTTTTACTGGTTATTGTAAGTTTTTAAAAATATCATTTAAGTTGACATTTTCATGTGCATTTCTTTGAATATTTAATGAGGCTGAATTCTTTTTATGTGAATTCATCTTTCTGTGTCTTTTTTAATGACATACTATTTATAAAACAAAGGTGATTATTTTTTGTTTCTTTAAAATAGTTTTCTCACCATATTAAAAGAACAATTTATTTCCATACATGCTATATATTTTTTTTCAGATCCTTTCCAAATAATTATGTCTCATCTTTTTCTTTAAATCCTAGAATTCTATGATTTATCAAGCTTTACTGATTTTATCTTATTAATTGCTATTGTGTTTATAATGCTCTTTTTAAAAATAAAGCATAATTCAGTTGTTAAAAATGCCATAGGGATAAGATAGATATATGGTTCTCCATCCCAAAATAGATTGAAAATGAAAATATTCTTCTCTATGTTGATATGAAGATTTATTCTCCAAAAATGTGAGTGACTTTAACAATCCAATTATTATCAGGAAAGATGGCTCAAAATCAATTATTGAAAAACTCAAATTTTCATTATTGGCAGATATTCTCCAATATGTAATTATATGGAACATCTATAAACAGCAGGTCAACTTGTTCAGTCTGCTAGAATTACAGGCTATAACTAATTTATGTTACTATAAATTTATTAATGAATAAAGAGAGACTGGATAAATTCCTCTGTGGAATTGAAATATGCTTCATGGTGTCTGCTCTGACCCCATATACATTAATTACAGGGACCACACTATTAACTATGTGGCTTGCACATTTGACCAGAGATGGATAATTGATCACAAAGCAGCCAATGTAGAGGAACCAGCAGTCCATGCATTGTGAACACTGGTTGAATTAATTACATTCTTTTCCTTGAGAATCTGAACTGAGAGGTGCAGGAACTATTGTCATCCAGAGGTGGGGTGGGAGCTGGAAGGTCAAATACACCTGGGACCTAACAGATGTATTTGGCCATGAGCAAACAAATGAACAAACCCTTTAGAATCAGTACAGTAAAGTAGTGGCATTAAGAGAAACAAGAAGCAAAGATGCAACCTCTCTCAGGAGATAAATCACGTTGACTTCTGAAAGTTTTCCAATCATCATGAGGCCTGGCTTTCTGTCCTTGGATTTGTATGACCCTGATTTAATCCCTGTTTATTGTAATCATCAATGTCCTAACTAACATGGCCACACATGATCATAAAGCCATTCTTGGGAAAGGACATTTTGATATGAGTTCAGTTGGCTTTTATTAAGGATTGTAATTATAAGCAGAAGTAAGAAACTTGGGACCTTATTTATTAGTGATTTTGAGTGTCCAGTATAGTGTTTTTCAGCATTCCCATTAAGACATCCTCAGGAGAAATTTCTCTTAGTTCTTAGTGCCAGGTGATGCTCCTGAGCAACTGATATAGTTTTCTTCTTCTTCTATTATAGTCACTTTTACTTTGGATTTTTGGAAGCCTGAGGTAAATTTTGGGATTCACTTTAATAGTGTATTGGATATTAGAGAAAGATTCACTTAAATTTATTCTAGCTTTCTCCTCTTACTCTGTTTTCCTCTTGCCCTCACTCCCCTGGAAATATATTTGTTTATTCAACTGAATGTATTTGTAGAAGTAATCTCAGATCCTTTTTGGGAACAGGCAAGTTGAATAATCTAATAAATAAAAGTAGAACGATGGAGTTAACATTGAATAATAAATAAATTATATATATATATATATAGTAAAAATATTGAACTATAATGGATAACATTTCCTGACTTAAAGTCAAGGATGTTAGAAAATTACAAGGATAGTTCAGAAGGATAGTTTAGGTCTTGGGGAAAATTAAGGATCAAGATCAGGATTAATGCCTGTGAAAGTAAACAAGAAAATTATAAACCATTACACTGATAAGTTTTGTTTAGTGCTATAATTATAAAATAATATATCTACTGACAATTATGAACTTCTCGAGAATTCAATCATTGGCACTGTTATGTATGGTATTGGTCAGGACAGAGATGGTAGAATCATTCAATATACTTCTCTCGTACTGTGAAATGTTTAAAGAAACTTATAGCCTATTCATTAGGTTTTATAAGTTTTTAAAATGACTTTAGAAATTATTCTAGAACGTATCTTTATGAATCGAATGATAATTTCTTGAGTTATTGCCTGACTTATGTAATGATATTCAGTTTTATGTATCTAAACATATCTTAGCAATTTTCTGTGAGGTCATATGAATAAATCAGGCTAAATAATCTCTAAAATTCTTTATAACTCAAAAAAATTATTCTCTGGCCCTATAATCATTAAAATGTATGAAAAGTTGTAAATGAATTTTCTAACTACTTTCCATTAGACAAGCTTAAATGTAGAACATGTGATGTTTAGGCTCATTCATTGACCACTCACTCCCTTTGTTAGATCTCCAAAAATATCAAGTCCTTTAAAGGACTCTGTAAGATATCAAGATGTTGGGTTTGCTTGTTTGTTTTTGTACACTGTCTTATTCCCTCCATTTTAGAAATGCAATTTAGGCAAAGAATTAAGAATTTTAAAGGTGGAAGGGTAATTAATAGAAGAATCCAATCTAAAGAGTTTAAGAGGTTGTTCAAGGTTACCTAGGCAATTTGTGTCAAAGCCAAGAATAGAACTTAGCTCTCCAGATTCTCATTCTACAAGACTTTCAATTATAATATACACATCTGTTTTACTTCGTCATGTTCTGAACATTTTTCATTGTAATAGTGTATACCCATAAATAGTCATTAAATTTCTGGACACCTGAGTTTTTCCATTAGTAAAGTAAAAGACATTGGTAATTTAAATCATTATGCTGTGGTTGCTTACTGTTTTAGAAAAAAAGTGATAAATGTAAAGACCATTAAAAACGAACATTTACAAAGTATGCATTTGTTGAGCGCACACCTCAGTTCTTTCCCTTTTGCTATCTCCATACTATATATGCACAGAATCGTGGGTGCATCTTTGTGGTGGTGTAGAATAGACTTGACATAGAGGAGGAGGATGGGTCAGAACAGAGTTAATGTATCAGAATAAAGTAAAATTGATGGTTTAGTAATTAGTTTCTATTATTGACAAAGTAATGGGAACTGCCACCTTTATACTATATCAATAGAATTAAGATATGCTTATCAAAAATTGGCAAGTCATAAAAACAAGTAGAAATTGGTGTCTATCTTGTCATGTATATACAGAGATGACAAGGTACTAAGCACCTCATCAGGAATCAAGGAAGGTCATCCCTAGATGTCATTCACTCATGGAGTGCCTCCTTTACCAATTGGGCTGCCCCTCATTCCAATTCAAACCTTTTTTTTTTATATTGGCACAGATTACTCCACCATGGCAACACTTCGTAGGGTGTTCATATTTTCATCCTTTCATGACTTTCTCTTATTTCCCAGAAAACTTAGTCTCCTAAACTCTTCATCTTAGTAGTTCTAGTAACTGTGAAGTCTAGAAACCTGTTTATTGTAGCTAACACATAATCACATTTTCTTTATCAGTTGTACCTGTTTGGGTAATGATTTCACTTTGCTTAGAAATTGGAAAACTTCAGCAAATTATTGGAATAACTGTGGAAACTTTTCTGGGAAAGAGTCCACTTGGCAGCCTAATAGAAAATCATAAATGGTGTTACGTAAAGACAAAGTATAATGGCAGCAGATGGCTTTGATCTTTATTTTTGTTGTGATATTGGACCCCAAACATGCTTCTCTTGCTGTAAGTCAATGCCTAGTAAGGAAAACAGTATGATTCTACCTTGACAAAATTATTAAATAGAAAAAAATTTGTCTTCCTGGGTTCAAGAACCTTTAGTTTCTTAAACTCCTTTTTTTCCCTCTTCAAATAAAGCACCTGCTATTCCTTCCTTTTCAAAACTTGACATGACTCAAATGATTCAATATCTTAAGTTTTACTTTTATAAGAAATATATTGATTTTAGCAATGTTGCTTCTTTTAAACTAGAAGATTTAAACTTAACCCTATACCACAAAATTTTGGGCATCAACAGTTTCAGCATAGAGATATGGACAAGGAATTCATTGTTAACAGTGGGGAAAAGATACTTCATTGCTTGTTTCTCAGAAACAGAAGGCATAGGAGTGGGCAAAATGCTATAGTTTTGTCCTTTTTCATGCAGCTTTTAGTTTCCTGGTCATTAAGATATCACATTCTCTGTCAGATGCATTAGACATTGGCCTTTGGAAAAGGACATTATCTTCTAACTTGTGAATATTTCCCAAGGGTCCTCTTCCGGAATTCTTCAGTGTTCAGGGTCTAGTCTTTTGGGCAATATTCTCTCATCACCAAAGGCTCTCATGTATCATTTTACCAACCTTAAGCACTGAACTGCCATATGTAGTTAAATGCCTTCAACGAACAAACAAATGTACATGAGGTTTGCCAGATTCTTACTTCTTAAAATGAAATGCATGTAGCTAAAACATATAGTTTTAAATTTCTGACATAGACATGAATGCATGAACATTAACCAAAATCACAACGGTAGAAAATAGATCCCCACCAACTTTATCAGTGGTTCCCTACTATCCTGAATGTTACCACATTAATGCCTCGTTGTATTAACAACCCCGATCATTTCCAGACTTGGAAAATTTGACTTCGGATGTGACTTTTAAAACCAATTTCAAATAAAAACATTATTTTTCTGAGTTTGTGTTCATCTGGAATTAAATAAACACACTTTGGGTGGGGTTAGTGTAGATTTGGAATTTTGTTATAGTTTACAGAAGTTGTAAAATACTTTTCCACATAATGTATTAAAAATTGCCAATGATGATATTTTTCCATATTTAAAAACATGGAATATTTACTTTACATGTTAAGTTGACTTGAAGTTTTTAGATTCATAAATGTATAATAAAAGATTTTAATTCATGCACATTAAAATTTATTGCCAGTATATTTGTGATAAATAAATGCTAACTAAGTTCCAGTAGAGATGAAAATAGAACTATGAGAAAAAGTTATGAAGGTATTTGCATTTTCTCATGTCTTTAGTGTACATATCTCTTTATATTTCAGAACTCTTGGAACTGAACAGAACATCAATATTTCATAGCCCTTTTGGATTTCTTGATCTCCACGCAATGCTACTGGATGAATATCAAGAGCGACTCTTCGTGGGAGGCAGGGACCTTGTGTATTCCCTCAGCTTGGAGAGAATCAGTGACGGCTATAGAGAGGTATAGAAACACCAAACGGTATTTCAGGAGGGAAAGAAAAGGGGGAAATTGCGAGGACATTATTTGTCTTTTTTCCATTGTATTGATGACTTTAAAATTTTGAATGATGATTTTGTTTAAATAAAATATTCGTTAAGATGAAATCATTTTGAGCAAAGTTTAGAAATCATCATGTATGAACTTTCCTAGCACACCACTGATAACTGGATTCCCAAAGACTTTGCCTGGTGCATTTGACATTCTTCTTGGCCCTTGTCACCACACCCACTGTCCTGAGACCTGGGTTTGGAGCATGCTGAATTACTAGCAGTTCCTCTGAGCTTTATTACTCCAAAATCCAAGCTTGAAGAAATAATTGATATATGACCTCAATATAACTACCTCATGTAGTTCTATTGGTAATATCACTCATTTAGGTGATGTTCCTTTAACCTGGTGGAAGAATATATAATATTAAAATAAGCAAGTGCCCAACATCTTTTGGAAAAGGTTTATTGTGGTAAGGAGAAAAATGGTTTTTATACTATATACTTATGCAGAGTAGAATTGAACTAATTTTTTTTAGAACCATATCAATTTTACATGAAACATATAGACATATTTAGAACACATTATTTTGGGCATAAATTCATGCATTATGCAATACACTTTAAAAAAATTGATTTATTTTTATGTTTGTCAAATGAGCCATTTGCATATTTTCTAAAGTCATTTATAATTTTTTAAAATTATTATGGGTACATAATAGTTATATATCCTTATAGAGTACGTGTGATGTTTTGATACAGGCACACAATATGAATTAATCAAATCAGGATAATTGGGATATCCATCATCTCAGACATTTAACATTTCTTTGTGTTAGGAACACCAATTCCATCTTAAAGTCATTTTTTAAAAATTATGATAAAGGCATCATTCCTTGGATGGCCAATTCACTATTCCTAGGAGAAATCATTTTAAACTTCACTGTTTCTTCTGGTTCTTACCTCTACATTTCAAAACAACAGTTGTGTGTTGTTCTTTATAGATATTTTTGGTTTTAAGCAATATCTGTTAACTTTAGGGAAGATGAGGATTTTAGCTTTCTTTTCTTGCAGTACCACGCATGAAATATCTGTGCACCACACCTCACCAGCAACCCTCCACTCACCTATTCTCCATTGTCCCAATATAATTAAGCCACAAGTTTTGGTTAAATAATTATGTCTTTACATTATTATAATTAGAGAAATAGCATTTACTACTAAGCCACATAGTATAAGTTTTTTATCTCTCTCTCTCTCTTTAATTTTCTAGTTTTTCCTAGAATTAAAAATTATTCCATTTTCCTATTTGCTTAGAATCATATATAAGTTTCACTAATTTTTCACCAACCCCTTCACAAGAGATTTTATACTCCTCTTAATACAGTAAAACTTATCAGTGTTCATCAGTTAACATTGTTTTTATTTTTATTTATTTATTTCATTTATTTTTTTTTTTTTAGAGATAGGATCTCACTATGTTGCCCAGCCTGGTCTCAAACTACTTGGTCTCAATTGGTCCTGTGCCTCAGGCTCCCAAAGACCTGCATTTGGTTTTTATATTAAAGATATCCTTCATGGTCCTATTGTCCTGCTGGAGCTTAGCTTCGCCACCATTCTGGAGTATTCTTTTGGTCTCCCACCTGTGTAGAATGTTAGCTTCGCTGGTTCCCCACCTATTTGGGTTTAGTCTGACATATTGCTGAAGCATATCCTCTCCTAACTTTTTGAAGAAGGATTCAAAGTCAAATTTTGAGTCTTCTGTATTTGAAAATTTTACCATTCAAAACTTCAGACGATTGACAGGTGGATATAAAATTTTAGGTAGAATTTGAGACTGGCGCTCATTGTTTTCAGACTTTCAGTATAGCTGCTGAGAAATCTGATGCTATTCTAATTTCAAAGTTTTGGATGTAACTTATTTCCTACCACCCAACTCCTGAGCCCATGTATTTAGAATCCCCTCTTTAATCTACGTGTTTTAAAACCTTCTCATGTTTCCCTTAGAGTCAATCTTTTTACATTCGTTGTGCTGAGACACAATGGACCTTTCTACTAGGGACCCCATAGCCTTCAGCTCTGGAAAATGCTCATTATTTATGTGATATTTTTTCTTCCCTCCATTCTCCTCTTTACTTTCTTTTTGGGACTCATATAAGTCAGATTTGTTTCCCCTTTATTGTCTGTCTTTACTGCTTATCATAAATACTTTGAACAGTTTCTCCCAATTTCATCCATACCCACCCCCTCCTTCCCTCTGTGTAGGCTTCTAATTTCTGAAGTTCTTTTTTATGAATCAGCTTGCTTCTTGGCTCCTCTCACCTTGCAAGCAGTTAGATTTCCGCTTTTCCTAGTATGCAAAGCCAGTCAACACTTGCCCATATGTTTTAGAGTTTCTAAAATGTTGCTGATATTTCTTTGGCATCTATACTCTAATTCTATTTGTCCTTTTTGGACTATGCCTTTTTAATCGTTTTACTTCATTTTAGTAGAGGATGGAATACAAGCAAATGTTGCATTTAACCCCAAGTCTTTCCTTTCTTTCTAATATCTTTATTTGCTCTACAGTACTTTTGACTTCTCTTTCTCTCCATATATATGAAGAGGGATTAACATAATACATATAGGAACTTGCCAGTCAAGTTCAATGGGTTTTTCTTTCATCTCTTGGTTGATCTCTTATCTGCTTCAATCCTAACTAGCCCTCTTTTTCTTTCCCTCACTGATACCATCTACATACTCTGATATTCTGTGAAGGAATATCCAAGCTAGGTATTCTAAGTAAGGATCCTCACATTAGAACGGATAGTATGTGAATGTTAAAAGATCCTTCAAAAGACCTGGCTCCCTGAAGATTAAGAACCTTTCCATTAAGGAAGTGGTGATTAAATTATCATCCTTGGACCGGGATATTACATCCCTCTCAGAGAGTGGGCTCCTGGAACCCATATTTATAACAAGTTTCCTAGGTGACTCTTATATGCACAAAATTTCATAACAATTTTCCTGAGCTGTTGTTTTCTATGTGGATCATAAGACCAAGAGGTAACATCTCCTTACGCTAATGTGATTCTCACTCAGAGTAGGGGAGATTGAATTGTCTACTTATTCTCATTTATTGTTTTGCCCTAATTGTATCCTCAGGCCTTTCATGCTAGAAAGACAGGCTTTTATGGGGGAAATGATCTGTGAAGACTGTATAAGGGTAGAGGACCTGGAGTGTGAACTAAATAGTCGTATGTAGCATTGAACTTCAGTGTGCCATCAAGCCAGGAGGTCAGAGAAAGCAGCTATAAAAATTTTAAATTAAATAACTTTCCTGCACTCAAGAGTAAATCCTCATTTTTCAAGGCTTATACAATTTGAGGGACCTTTTCAAGGAATAAAATTAATTCAAACTTTGTATTTCAAAATTGCAAAGACAACTTTCAGGTCCAACCTAGGGCCAAGTGCCAGGGAGAAGTACTAAGACAAATGCTTTATTAGCTCTGAGGTAGCGTCATCTCATCTACATTTCTTATTTTGTATGTATCCTGCCTGTTTCTCTGGAATGATTTGCAATAAAACTCTCAGTAGGCCCTCTATGAGTGTGTTTTTAGTAAAAGCAGAAAGGGAGTGAGGTCTACTTCATGGTATTTTTGTTTAAGACAGTGGGCTTAAGAAAAGGGTTGGTTCTTCACTGTTCTGCAGGCTCTGGAGATGTAATGTGTCTGCTTTTGGGCCAAGCTCTCCTCCTGTCTTGTCAGGACCGTGCTCTCTTGATTATTTTGCCTGCTATTGTATTTTTAAATCTCTCCTGCTTTGCTTTCTTTATACTTGGGCTTCTCAATCTCAGTACTACTGACATTTTGGATAATTCGTAGTTGGGGATGGGGTGACATGTGCACTGTAAGATACTGCATCCCTGGCTTCTACCTACTAGATGCCAGCACCCTCCCTGTAGTCATGACAATCAAAAAAATTCTCCAGAAATTGCCAGATATCCCCTGGGAGACAAAATCACTAAGTCATATCAAGTCTAGCTTACATATAAGCAGGATTCAGACTCTCCCATTATAGACATACACATACACACTTAACCATGGATCTATCTGGTGATACCACATCCCTCTTTCCTTTCTTCCCATCATGCATCTTGAAAATGTAGCCAAAACTTATTTTGTTTACCTTCTCACTTTCTATTTATTTCTTAGCTTTAATATCCTTTAAAACATAACATTTGGTACAAAAGAGGATATAAGTAATATAAATATGTTACAAAGTATAATAATAAAACTAACACCTGTGAACTCATCATCCAACTCAAGAATGAGAATATCACCAATCCCATTGCAGGAGCAGCTACCTCCTTCTTCTCCCTGTTTCCCTGTACATGCCTCCTGCTGCCCAGAAGTAATGACTGCCCTGGATTTTATGTTTATCCTTTGTTTACATTTTTTAAAAATATTTTATCATGTATTTCCATATACAGTATATATTGCCTAGGTATGTTTTCTTATATAGTATATTATTTTACGTTGCTACTTTCAAGCTGTGTAAAAATCACATACAAGAGTATGTTGCAGTCTTCTGGGATTGCTTTTTGTTTTCTTTTATTCAGTATTATTTCTTAGATTTAAATCATGTTACTTGTATGTATACCTTATTTGCTGTAGGGGAGAATAGTGAATTATGAGTACAACTCAGACTTGTGGTTCAAATCCTGACTATGCATTTGTAATATTGGGCAAGTTCCCATTGCCCAAAGAGACCCCTTTGTGTCTCTGCTTCCTCATTTATAAAAGAGGAAATGTAAGTCTGAGGATGAAAATGAATTAATTTATGTAAAGAGCCAAGAACAATACTTGGCACATAGGCAGCACTATGTATAAACTCTTATTATCTACTTTGACTTCTCTGTAATATGTTCTATCTTATGACTATAGCACAATTTATCTATCCATTTCATCTCAAAGGACATTTGGCTGGTTTCCAGTATTTCGTTTTATCAGTGTCACTACGATCATTCTAGTAAGCATCTCCTGATACGTATATGCAGGAAAGCTTCCAGGGAATATATTCAAGAGTAGAATTGCCAGTTACAGGATATGTTACTGTCAAGATAATACCAAATAACATTCCAATGTGGTTATATAAATTTCCACTCCCTCCTTCGTGTATGAGATCCCAGTCATTCACATACTCTCACACTTCTTCTATTGGTCTACTTGATCTGTATAATCCTCAACACCTTTCTCTTGATTCATTTGTTTATGCACCAATACCTCACTATCTTAGCAACTGTAATGTCATTTTTAATTATTTTAATTTTCATTTATTTGGTTATAATTTTAATAACCCTATTATTTCAGAACACATTCAGTATAAAAATTTAAAATCCAGAGGAAAAATAAAATAATAACATACTATAGTACCTGGTATAACAAGTGCTATAAAGAAAAATAAAGTAGCTTAAGGAGATAAGAGAGTAAAAAGGTTGGTAGGTAGAGCAGGGAGGTTAGGAAAAGATTTTTCTGGGGCAGTTATATATGAGAAGACACCCAAATAAAATGCCCACTGTCCATATTTCTGGCTCAATAACCAGTTGTGGGTAGTGGCTGCCATATTGCACTGCAGAGCTGGAGAAGTGACATCAGAGTTTGTGGCTGAGGTTGACCTGAAGGACCAGATCACTGAACCAGTAGAGGATAGGGCATTGATTTGCCAGGGTCATGGTTGGTGAATCATCTTTGTGAAGAGAAGGACAGTAATTTAGGTGAAAAAATCTTTGATTAATAGGGAGAACATGGCGAAGAATGATGGTGGACAACTACAGGAAGGAGGGTAGAAGATATATGATTGTGATCACATGAACTTCAAGTAGCTATAGTTTTATTTTTATAATTTAATTTTATTAAATATTAATTGGGTAGGTGAGTGTGAAGAGAGAGAAAATTAGTCAGGAAGAGGCAAAAAGGATCAATGAACATATCTTCCTCCCATGTGGGTTCAGAGTAAAAAAGCAAACCCATTAAAGATGTCTAAGGGTAGAGAAACAGTAGTCTTGAGGCACAATCTTGTTTTAATTAGAGCAAGAAGATAAAGGAACCTGGGGAAAAAGAGGTCGAAGTTAGAGCAATTTGGGTAATGACGTTCCAGAGGATTTAGCAGAAGGGTTTGAGGCATCTGGGAGGGTGGAGTCAGATTGGGGGCTGTACAGAGCCATATGGAATATAAGTCCAAGTACTGATTGTTGACCTGGGGTGTTTCAATACTTCCCATGGCGTCTACAGTCAACAGGGACATGTCATGATGGATTAGTCCCGAGGATCTCTTCAGTAAGATAAATAACCTTACATTTTAACTACATTTAGAAAATTTAAGCCATCAAACATGTTGATCCTCACTCTCCCATCACCAAATCTACTATTTCTTTATGATGTTTTCTATCTCTTTCCTTATCATATTGGAGGTACTCTTCCCACCCAATCCCAACTTTTTTTTTTTTTTTTATGAGGCAGGCTCTTGCTCTGTTGCCTAGGCAGGAGTACACTGGTGCAATCATAGCTCACTACAACCTCTAACTCCTGGGTTCAAACAGTCCTCCTGCCTTGCCTGCTGAGGAGCTAGGACTACGGTGTGCCACCACATCCAACTGTTTATTTATTTTGTAGAGACAAGGTCTTGCTATATTGCCCAGGCTGGTCTCAAACTTCTGACCCTCACTCAAGTGATCCTTCCACCTCGACCTCCCAATGTGTAGGCATAAGTCACCGCACCTTGCCTCTTTCCCCTTTTATGAAATGACACTCCTTCTACACGTGCTCTAAACCCCACTGTGTTAACTTTTCTTAAGGATTGGTTGTTTTCTGTCCTTTCTACATTATCATTTCTTCTTTTTCTCCCTATAAAATCAACAACAAATATGGTTTGTATTTGTATAGGGGTGCTTAATTTTTTTGTGATTCATGTATCCATTTGGCAGTCTAGCAAAACTTGTAGACCCTTAAAGGCACAAACTAAATATACAGAATTACAAAGTAAAATATTGGAGTAAATTTATCGGAATGTAAATATATTAAAATAATCTATCATAATATTTAAATAATCATGATATGATAACCTGTACCTTCTTTATTAATATATTAGATAATAACACCTAGCAATGGGTCTCATTCATAAGCACCATGATTCCAAATTAATGATGAAGTTAATGATATTTTGAAATAATTGCCACAACTGTAAGTAACATTAAAATATCTCTTATTTCTCTTAGCAATTAAACCATAGATACTGCTAATACTACAGTAGTTTGCTTTCTACATTTAATGATAGAAATACTAAATTTCAGTCAGAAATTAATGTAACTAATGATTTTTTTTTCTTCTAATTTCTGAGTTGGTGCATTTCCTGAATTCTTTATTCAGGCCCCAATTAACAAATCCCGCTGTGTAATTGTCACTTTATAAAGCATTTTAAAAATCTTTGAGTAAAAATAAATATAAATTTCTCAGTTTAGCAAAGATAGTCCTTCATGATCTACTTGTGTCTATCTTTTTAGCCTAATCTTCACTTATCTGCCTAATCAACACATGGACAGTTGTCCCACTTCTCTTTGCTCTTTTCATGCCTCCTCAGCGTTATACACTCCCCGTCTTTGAAATAACCTCAAACATACTCAGTTTTTTAAAGCTACTTTCTTTCTCTTCTAACCTAGATTTGGAGGCACTTTTCCTTGCCCTTCCTTATTCCTCAGTCTGACTTTGATTCCTGTATTGTATTAGAGTTGGCTGTTTACTTGTAAGTCTACTTTATAATATGGCTCCTTAGATATATTGTTTTATTTATCTTTGAAGATGTAGGTGCTTAAAGAATATAGGCATTGAAAGAATGAGAGAGTGTGTCTCTTGCTAATCCTAACATGGTCCAATAAATCTATTCTCTTCCCTGTCTGCCCTCTTGCAAATCTCATTGTACTTATTGTCAGAGCCACTTTCAAACTAAGTATTTTCTAATTTCTTTGAAGATAATTTTGTCTTCCTTTTACTTACCCCAACCCACCACCCCCACCCCAACTACCTACCTACTTACCATCTACCCACTTCTCTTCTGACAAACAGGGTAAAGATTCTGTTTTACGGTATAGTAATTTTAACATTGGCTGCACATTAAGTAAACCCCTGAGCATCCTGTAAGTGATATCTGTATCTTGGCTTCACCATGTGAAATGAAGTAGTGGTGCTTTTAAAAACCCTCATAGGTGATTGTAATGTGCATCCAGAATTGTGAAATGCTAGAGTATTATGTATCATTGCAGGGTCTGGAAATACTAATTCTATATGTGTTGCTAAATAAATAATTGCTTTCTGTATAATAATCAGAACTTATTTGGGGGAGAGGCAAGATTGTAGATGAAAAAAACTGCCAGCCAGAGTGTCTCTGCAAGAAAGACAGATTTTAGAAGAAAGTGAAAAAAAAAAAATAAACAAAGTTAGATTGGATGAGGTTTGGAAAGAAGGGTGCTGAAACTACAGGAGACTCTACTGGAAGAAGTTGCAGAGGAGAACTGGAAGGAGAAAGGTCCCCTGAGAGGCTTGGAGATCAGCGATAAGGGTAGGTGGAGGGGTTAAATTTTCCCTCCCTTGCATCTCAGACTGCTGGTGGGCTCCTGAGTGCTTGGAGAGACCTGCCAACACCAGCCCAGAGATGGCCACTGCCAGTGAGTGGGTGAGCGTCTTGTGGACAGACAGGGCACTAGGCTCCCAGCTCCCTCGGGGCACCTCCCAGCCTTCAGACCTGAGCTGATTGGCAGGCGCCATATTACTTCATTCTCCCCTTCACCTTCCCTACCTGCAGCTGCCGAGAGAGGCAATTTAGTCATCACCCAGAGGCATCTGCAGGGAACGGGACCTTTCCTTTTGGGGCCATAAAGTGGACTGAAGGGTACTCAGACTATGAGCTCCCTACCTGCCAGCCCTCCCAGGTGCTGCTTGCCTGGTGACTTCAGGAGAGCTGGGAAAATCCTGAGGTGAAGAGGCATTGATCCAGCTAGGGCACCCTGTGGGTGACTTAAGACCAGTACTCTTCTCCCTGGCAGGATCAGGGATTGATCTCCAGGGACCAGGGGACAGGCCTGCAGACCATATCCCATACACCCAGGTCTCGCTAGCAGTGCCTGGGGCCACAGAAGGGATATTTGTGAACGAGCCTACTGAGGTGTGTGTGCCTTCAAGGGCAGATTAGCGTGCTTGAGGGGCAACTGTCCTGCCATAAGAGGGCTATGCTCCCAGCTTAGGCTGCAATCCGGGGGAGGGAATATCTCGACCCATGTCACAGCCAGGGGAGATCTGCTGTCTTGAGGTCCTGCCTGCCAGCAGAGGCCTAGGAGAAACTGTGGAATAGGGAAGGGTGGAAAGGAGCAAGGCCTGCTCCAGAGTGTAGGTCTCAGACAGCCCTACCCCCACACGCAGACTTTTGGGCCAAGTGGGGCCATTTCAGCCCCTCCCTGACAGCTTTGTCCAGAAGCAGAGAACAGAAATTTGACACTTGCTCACAGCATTTGTGGTGCTTAAGGGCAGGCTTATCCAACCCAGCTCCACCCAAACTCACTCCCCAACCTGCCCCTACTGAAGTAGAGAATAAGGAAACACCTGGAAGTCCCAGGCACCACTCACCACCTGAGGCATTAGAGTCCCTCTCCAGAGGAACAAGAGCTGGTTACAGGACCCAAAAACAACACTGCAGCCTGCTCCTCTCAGCAAATGCCACCTACTGACAGAGAAGTCATTCTGCACACCCTTTATGTATATGTATTGACTCATCATACAGGGTGTGGTCAAATCTCACCCACAAACACCACCTACTGGCTCAAAGACTAAACAGGGTGTGTCATTATTGAAACAAAAATATAAACGTAAGAAGCAACAGCTGATCCAGATGGGAAGAAATCAGTGAAAGAACTCTGGAAGTATGAAGAATCAAAGGGAAAGCACACCCCCAAAGAGGAATACCAGCTCTCTAACAATGAACAACAACCAAATTCAGACCACTCAAATGTCAGAAGAAGAATTGCAAACATTTATTATAAGAAAACTCAATGATATGCAAGTAAAAAATGGATAATCAACACAAAAAAACCACAAAAAAAATCCAGGACTTGGAAGAAAAATTCACTAAAGAAATTGAAATATTAAAGAAAAATCAAACAGAACTTCTGGAAATGAAGAATTTATTCAAGGAATTACAAAACACAGTGGAAAGACTCAAGAATGGGGTAGATCA
>CAUYSK010008049.1:0-13213 GCA_963575035.1 Avahi laniger
GCCTGTAGTCCCAGCTACTTGGGAGGCTGAGGCAGAAGGATTGCTTGAGCCCAGGAGTTTGAGGTTGCTGTGAGCTAGGATGATGCCACGGCACTCTAGCCCGGGCAACACAGTGAG
This sequence comes from Avahi laniger, assembly GCA_963575035.1. Classification (NCBI taxonomy): domain Eukaryota; kingdom Metazoa; phylum Chordata; class Mammalia; order Primates; family Indriidae; genus Avahi; species Avahi laniger. Next base: position 118 of record CAUYSK010008049.1, read on the forward strand.
ACTCTGTCTCAAAAAAAAAAAAAAGGGTGATGTCAGGGCCCTGGGTCATAGAAGAAACTTTTGTCATTACCCTCAGAACAAAGTGTCGCCATTGCAAGTGACATGAGCAGATCTGTGAGTTGAAAAGATCACTTTGGGGGTAGGTCCAAGGCTGGATAAGTAGGGACCGGTCAGGAGGCTATTGCAGTGTCGGGTAAAACCTGATAGCTCGGACTAGGTTGGTGACGAAGGATACGGTGAAAGTAGAACTACTCAGGAGATGTTGGTGATAAAATCAACAGGACCATGTGACATGTCAGCTATGGGAAGCAGAGAGAAGGAAGAGGTGGTATATTGAATCTTTCACCCCTCCCTGCTTCACACCATTGTGAAGGCCTCACTGGCGGGGACTTTGGCTTGACAGCGGGGCCTGCATCAGCCAATGCCATACACAGAAAAATCAGCGGGCCACTCCACGCTTAGGATCTGAGAGACCTCGTGTCTTTCTGCTTTGCTCTGGAGCCTCAGCAACCACCAGGAAAGCAACATGCCCAGACTGGCCGACTAGTCCAAGGAGGAAGAGACACATGTTGAGCGAAGCCACTCCACAGATCTACAAAGCGGAGCCCCCATCCAAGCTGTTGCAACCTAAAACAGAGTTGCCCCGCTGAGTCCACCTACATCAGCCAAATCCAACCAACCTGGATATGTGAGTGATCATAAATGAATGTCGTTTTCAATATCAAAGTTTGGAGTTGTTTGTTACTCAGCAATAACTGACTGATACCAGAAGGGTCAAAATTTACTCTTGGGCTTAAAGCCTGCAAAATTAAATGGATGGTAGAACCATTCACTTCAGCTAACACACTTCTTATTTCTGAATGCCTTTCTTTGCTGGGCCCAATTTTCCCAGTTCTTTTCCTGCCACATTGACTCCCATTGCTGCCATTTAGTCTCTGGAGACAAAGGTAAGTAGGCAGCTAAGTGGGAGGAAGTGTGTCAGGGTGGGCGCTATGCACTGAACTGTGTCCCTCCAAAGTTCCCATGTTGAAGTCTCAATCCCCGTTGTGGCTATTCTTGCAGATAGGACCTTTTAATTAAGGTTAAGTGAAGTCATAAGTGTGGGGCCCTGATCCAATCCGATTAGTGTCCTTATAAAAGAAGGAGGCAACACCTGAGTTTTCTCTCTCACCTGCGGGCAGCCCACAAAGAAGACATTATGTGAGCACACAGTGAGACAGTGGCTGCCTAGAAGCCAAGGGAGGAGGCCTTAGAATGAAACCTGCCTTGCCGGCACCTTGATCCTGGACTTCCAAGATCAGATAATATTTTTAAGGTGACTATTCTTTGCTGCCTAAGAATTTCATACCACCAACGATTGGAGTGTTTGAATGTCAAACCAAAAGAATGTCTTTACCCTGAAGAAGTTCTGACTGAATTCCATTTGCGAAGCGTGTGTGTGTGTGTGTGTGTGTGTGTGTGTGTGTGTGTGTGTGTGAGACAGAGAGAGAGAGAGAGAGAGAGAGACAAGGACAGGAACAAAGAGAAACTGTGACACAGGAGAGATACACTGAGCTGGTTGTGGTAGCTCGTTCCTGTAGCCAAACTGTTGGCTAGTTTGGTTTTCATTTAACAGACTGACATTTGACTCTGTCGCCCCTTTAGAACACGGTCTTTTATAATTTCCTCCTTTTCCCTACATGATTTCTATCCATCTTTAGAGAAAGAAGAATTATTCCTAATGGGTTTTAGATTTGTTCTTTGGAGCCCCCGTTTTTAGTCAGCACACAAAAAAACTATTCATCCACGTTGCTACCTTATACTAAACGTTCTTTGTTAAGTTCAATTCTACAGGCTGGGCAGCATAAACATTTAAAAAAAAAAAATCATTGTACCGCCAGCTCTAAGAATCTGGCCCCAAACATTTCTCTAAGATTTGTTTAAACAAGAAATGTATTTAAAGACAGACATTTTTCAAGCGATGATGGCCTTGACTATAGAGGGCACATACTTGAGTCCTGGTCATTGCAGGGAGCACGAAGGGGCCTGTCAACCGAGTGTTCCTCCAGGGAAGAGCCAATGCGAAGGTTTCTTCACTTTGGAAGTTCTGCGTCTGTTAGTTTTCCTAAGGATGGTTTCAGCTTTTGCAGACTTAGTGCGTGTCAGTACTTGGGGAGAGAGCGGGTCAGAGAAAAGCAACTGGAAGAGAAAATAATTTGCTTTAAGAACTCAAGACCAGGTGTAGTGGCTCATGTCTGTAATCCCAGCACTTTGGGAGGCTGAGGCAGGAGAATCCCTTGACGCCAGGAGTTTGAGACCAGCCTGGGTAACATAGCAAAACCCTGTCTCTGCAAAATATAAAAATTAGCTGGGCGTTGTGGCACACACCTGTAGTCCCAGCTACTACGGAGGCTGAGGCAGGAGGATCGCTTGAGCCCTAGAGTTTGAGGTTGCTGCGAGCTATGATATGATCACACCACTGCACTGCAGCCTGGATGACAGAGCGAGACCCTGTCTCCAAAAAATGAAAAATAAAAAAATAACTCAGGCGAAATCACGCCATTCCGTGACTTTCAATCAAGTGGATCCTAATTTTCTAGCCACTTTACTTTTAGTTCAATCCCCTAAGACAGCTTCGGCACTGAGGATTGCTCTGGGTGGAGTTCAGTCCCAAATGCTGTTTTGTCTCTGCTGCGCCCCTGCTTCTGGGCAGTCTTCCTTTCCCCATCTCACTGCCCATTCCCTGCTTCTTCCTCTCCTGCTCAGACCTCCGTCCATTCCCACCTTGCCGCCCGTCATTGGTCAGGTGTTAACTTAATCTTGGAATTCAACAGTATATTTCGTATTTTGTACAGAAGCACTCATAGACTTACAGGGTGTTTAGAGATGACAGGGTCATTCATTCATGCATTCGTGCATCGTCTTCATGTATTTGTGCTTTGAGCCAAGAATTTCCCCAGGCCCCCAAGTAGCTTCCATTCTAGCAAAGAAGCCACTATAACCCAACCAAATAAATCTATGATGTTAGTGTGAGCATAGCACAGAGGAAGCACAGGAGAAGTAGCGTGTCAGTCTGTCTGGGAGGAGACAGTAAAGCTGACAGTAAGTAGATCATATTCAGAAAACAGGCAAAGGAATAATATTTCCATTAGAGGGAATGTGTGTAAAGACAGGGAGAAGTTGAGGTACAACCAGTGGCTGAGTACTGCTGTAGGGTATTTTGTGAGCAGGAAAGTCACTGCTGATGGCCCTAAAATACTGGGACAAGGACCTTGAATGCCATGCAAGGGAATTTATTTTTATTTCTTTATTTTTAAGACAGGGTCTTGCTGTGTTGCCCAGGCTGGAGTGCAGTGGTGCAATCATAGCTCACTGTAACCTGGAATTCCTGGGCTTAAGTGATCCTCCTGCCTCAGCCTTCCTGAGTAGCTGGGACGACGGGTGCACGCCACCATGCCCGGCTAATCCTTTTATTTTTTGTAGAGATAGTAGCGGCGAGGGTGGTCCCACTATGCAGCCCAGGCTGACCTGGCCTCAGCCTCCCAAAATGCTGGGATTACAGGCGTGAGCCACCGCTCCTGGCCTCAGCAATCTTTTATGTTAGAAAGATCACTCTGGAACTAAGGGGTGTGGATGGGGTGGGAGGAGAAATTAGTGAGATCCAAGTCAGAGAAATCTAGGAAGAAGCGAGTTCGGTGGTCAGGGCAACAGGCAATAAAAGCCTGGACTGGGGCAGTGACTCTGGGCAAAAAAGGGAGGACTGTTCACGCTGAAAGACTGACTGGGTGGGGAGAGGGAAGAATCTACACTGAATTCTGGTGTCTGCGGCTGCCTGGATTGGATATGTGGCTACCCTATTCACCTGCAGGAAGTCTGCATATTAATAGAGCAGTTTAGGTGTGAATGAAGTGATGGATTCAGTTTCGTGCTCCTTAGGTTTGTATGAAAAATCCAAGTCTGAGAAGTGAAGGTCAAGGACAGAGCCTGGGGGTGCTCCACCTTGTAGGGGCATTGTTAGAGGTTATCTCGTCAGCTATGAATAGATCCCAGGTCCCACCCAAGATGATTAGATGATTTTGAAGGTCTAGGCGAAGCCTAAGAATCCCCGTTTTTAAGCAGCTCCTCAGGGGATTCTGATAAACAGATCAAGTCCCACCCTCGTCCACTACTGAGCAGGCACCTTTGTTCCACCAGGGTGGAAAACTTTCCCAAGGTCACAGAGCTCCCTAGAGGCTGAGTGAGGCTAAACTCCCAGGCCTGTTTCTTCTCTGCGGCTCACTTCTCCACCAGATTCCTTTCTCTTATTTAGATTTTTCTTTTTTTTAAAGAGCCGGGGGTCTTACTCTGTCACCCAGGCTGGAGTGCAGCGGCGTGATCATAGCTCACTGCAGCCTGGGACTCTTGGGCTCAAGCGATCCTTCTGTCTCAGCCTCCCGAGTAGTGGGGACTACAGGCATGTGCCACCAAGCCTGGATAATTTAAAAAAATTTTTTAGGGAAACAGGGTCTCGCTAGATTGCTCTGGCTGGTCTCGGTTCTTGGCCTCTAGCTATCCTCCTGGATCAACCCCCCAAAGTGCTGGGATTATAGGTGTTGGCCAACCACACCCAGCCTGTCTTATTTAGATTTTAAAGCCACTAGAGGGATGAGAGCTGCACTTCCCTCTTGTGGTTGTGACATGTGATCAGTTATAACAACAAATCTGGTTGAGAGGTGGGTTTGGTAGATCGAGAGAGATGTATCTCACAAGTTCACGACACTGGTTTCTTAACAGTTCTATCTTGTGCAGCATTCTCATCGGCAGAGAGGAAACGTGTTCTCAGTAGCTCAGTCTTTATCATCTGCCTAACAGCTTTTGCAGACTCTGGTATTCAGCCTAACATCTTCATATGTAATCTGGACCACAGAACAGAAAAATGCTCCCACTTTGGTAAGAGACGCTGAGTGGGAGAAAAATAGGCCAAGAATCTGTAAGTCTTCTTTGAGAATTTATGGATGATGCAGAAAGAAAAGACAAATCACCGCGTTTAGGAAAATTAGAATCTCACTGGTTGTGGGAGACCTTACTAGTGAATACCAAGATTTTTCTCTAATTCTCTTTCAGAGCACACACATCCCCGCGGAATTAGTCACAAACACGTGACTTGCTCTAGCCAACAAAATGTTAGCATACGCATGAAAATCACTTCTAGAGGGAATAAGCACAGGAAACTTCTCCATTCTCCATGCTTTCTTCTCTTTCCCCAGCGAACCCTGAAACCTTGCATTCAGATGGCAATGTCACTAGATGGTAGAATTTGTGTCGACCTGAGCCATGGACTGGCTATGATGATAGAGCCCCTGCTCTTATCCGTGTAGCAAATGCAGTGCGGATCAGAAAAACAATAAACCCGACCTATTGTTTTAGAACAGGGAGATTCGGAGCTGATTTGTTGACTGCAGCACAATTTAGCTTCATCAGGCTAATGTGTCGGTCAATACGAAATATGCACAGGAAGCCGGCAGCTAAGAACAAACCCCGAGGTGTGAGGAAAGGGGAAGATCTCAGAGGGCTGGAGCCCTAGAGGGCAACACTGGTCAACAGGAATAATGAGCCATAGACCGGATAGAGTTCAGCAGAGAAAAACTCAGGGTTATGCACTTGGAGTTGGAAAGTGAACGCGTTCAAAGGCAAGGTGCCAACCACTCAAAGGCAGTTGGCTGGAAAATTGAAAGTATAGCTTTAGTGGACAGCCAGTTGACCGGGAGGAATTGTCACAATCCTGCAGTTCTGTTGATTGAAAAAAATACGAGCAGAGAACTGTGGCAAATGAAAAGCATGTCTGTATCATGAGGTAATTGTTACATTGCTCTCTGGGCTGACCAGAGTCCTAATGGAGAGCTGGGGCTCACTCCAGGCTCTGTAGTTCAGTGGGAATTGAGAGAATGTGGACCCAGTTCAGAGCAAAAGCAGAACAGTCATTCGGTGACCAGCAAACAAGGGCTAAAGGACCTGGGAGGATTTATCCTGGAGAGGGGATGTATAAGGGGTGACTTAAGAAGTGTCAGCATTGGACTAAAACTTCAGAAGAGCCATTGCGTGGAGGATGATGGCTGTTTTTTTCCTCTGTTGCCAAGGACACAAAAAGAATGGGCTCATTAAAGTTAAACAAAAGGAAGAATTTCCTGACTCCTAGGTTGTTGGACACCAGATAGTGTTGGAGGTTTTTTTCTGGAGGACTTTACAGAGATCACAGTTCCTTCCAATGCAATGGATTCACTGGATCCTTCCTGAAGTTCGAGCGAGGAAGGCTCACAATCTCTTTTCTTCCATGACCTGCGTGATGGATGATGTCCACCGCGGGACACGCTCCACGGCCGTGCTGAACTAACATTTTGCACGAATCCCGGCATCTTGTTGGCAGCTGCATCCCTTTCCTTCCTCTCGAGAAAACATGTCAGAAAACAAATGAGCCACGTGGTGACGAGGATAGCCTCAACTCCTCTTTTTTAAAAAAGGTAAATGTTTTGTAAATGTCAGACTTTTAACTACTGTTTGTAAAAATAACTTGTGATGTGATCATTCGACATTTATTTAACAGGTAATTATTGAGCGAAGGTTGCGTGCATGTGTGTTGGGGGTTGTCTAGGGTTAAATCGACATGTGGAATGTGGCATGCATGGGACCGTGGAGAAGGGCTGGTCAGCCCGTACGTGGAAGGTGTGCACACTCAGACGCACAGGATGAGCACAAGAAAGTCGGTCAACAGAAGAGCTGGTGCAAGAACACAGGGGAAGCTGCCTGTGCGAAGGCTCGGAGGCTGGAAGGTTATGGAGGAATCGGAGGTGGAAAGATACCTGAATATAGGTCCAGGGATGGTAGGAGACAGAGCTGCTCTGCAGGAGGCAGAGCACCTGGGGTTGTAGGAACCTTCTTAATAAGCTCAGATTTCATCCCAGGACCATAGTGGAGCCATGGAATTGTTTTATGCAGGGGGAGGATGTTACCAATTTTACGTTTCAGAAAGATCACTCAGGCTGCGGTGTGAAAAACTGGATAGAGGGGCTTTGAAATTAATCTGTCCTGGGTTTGAATCCATGGTCCAAATTGTCAATTTTAAGATTTTCTTTTCCTTTCTAAATTAATTTTTTAATTTCAAAATATTAAGGGGGGGAGGGGAGCAAAAAAACCCCAACATATTAAGGGGGCACAAATGTTTTTGTTACGTGGATCGCTTGGACAAATGCTTGAGTTGTGGCTGTAAGTGTGCCCATCACCCGAATAGTGTTCCTTGTACCCATTCGGTAGGTTTTGGCCCCTCTTCTCCTTCCCCTTTCTCCCTGAATTTTAAGATTTTCCACAAATTATTTAATCTCGATTTATCTCAGTTTCCTCATCTGTAAAACAGAGATGATTATGCCTGTCTGGCAGGATGGCCATGAGGATAAGTTTAAACATTGCACGTGACGGTCCTGTAGCGTGTCCGATACCCTCGTGTGGGTGCTCAACAAACACTGGCTCCTCCTCTACAAATTCATAGTCAATTAGCAAACGATAAATGCACTTGCCATGGTCCTGAATCAAATGCTTTCTTTTTTTCTTCAATTGAGAGTGATTATTACATGGGTAATTTCTACCATCCTCTTAAAACTATAGAGGCCAGACTTGATTTTCTTTTAGACTTTTAATCATCTTTGTGGTTCTTTGCAGAACCCTCTGCAATTTTTCAAAATTCCACTTCAACTGTGGAGACCACAGCTAGATTAGTCACTGCAGAGAACTCATCATAATTAGATCAACACTGTGCAGTCACTTGGGCGGCTGGCTCAGCCATGTAAACCCAGTCGGCCGGTCCCCCAATAGGTTGTGTTCCAGGAGTTCATCAGTTAGTCGGTTGTTTGGAACACAGAAAGCCTTTCCCCATAGAAACAGAATTATAGATGGTGGCTTATTTCCCAGGCCAGTGCACAAAAATCTATTTAATGTACATGCAGCTGAACCAGGGCCCGGCCATGTAGGCCCTCGAGTCCTTAACTTGCCCAGTGTCCAGTGGAACAGACAATCCCGCAGAGCCCCAGAACCTCTGAACACCAGGCATCCAACCCTGAGCCCTGAGGGAGGGGAGAACTGAGCTGACACTTTTAGGGTGAGAATCACTTGTAGCCTGATCATGAACGCTTCTTTGAAATAGGCCTTACCTGAAATTGTGCTTGTTAGTATATATGCAAGTAATCGAGAGCTACTTTTTGATGGTTATGCGTACTATATACTGGAAACTTTGCCTAAATCTATCTCACTTATCTTTAAGTCTCATGATACTCCTGTTAGAAAAATACTCTTCTTCTCAGTGTTCCCATTTTTCCTATATCATAAGGAGATTGTAGCCCAAGGTCAGGAGAATAGAAGGTGGCAGAACTGATGTGGGATCCCTGCCTGGCCTTCTGCCTTGCACAGCTGAGATCTTTTCGCTGCACAACACTGCCCCCCAGTGGAGTGTCCTTAACACATACCCTGGCACCACTAAACCAACTATACGCTGCCCAGTGAAGTAACAAGTTCTTCATTCATATATCCAACAAAGAATCTTTGAGTGCTTCCAGTGAGCTAGGCCTTGGGAAACACAAAATCAAATTAGGCTCGGTGCTCTCACAGAGTGGTTGGGAAAAAGAGTAAGTAAATCAACAACTGAAATCAATGACATGAGAACAAAAAAGATTACACAGAAACCCAGAAGAGAGATGTGTTAGACCAGAGTGACGGTGGACAAGAAAGTCTTCCTGGAAAAGGTGAACTGATCTGAGTTTTGAAGGATGAGGTGGAGTTAGATGTCAAGTTAATGACAAAATGTCAAAGGGCATTCTGTGTAAAAGGAACAGCATGTTTGGATGCACAGGTAATGTGAAACACAGCAAAAATATGTTAAGCATTTCTCTGATTCATCTGCTTTTATGATAGATTAGCATCATGCAAGGATAGAGAAGCTGATGACCTATCTTGTGGAATTGACAAATGAAAGTGACATTTTAGTACAGGTTTAATTTGCCTTTCTTTTAAGAGATAGGGTCTTGCTATGTTGTCCAGGCTGGAGTGCAATGTCTATTCACATGTGCTATTATAGCACACTACAGCCTGGAACTCCTGGGCTCAAGTGAGCCTCCTACCTCAGCCTTCGGAGTAGCTGGGACTACAGGTGTGTACCATTGTGCCCAGCTAAATTCTTTATATATTTAAAATGTATATTTGGCATTATCATGAACTGTTTATATTTATTGTTGATTCGCCTATTGAGTGTTGGTCATTTAAAGAATTATTAGAGTTCTTAATCCATTACATAATCTTTTTTTATTAAAAAATGTTTAACATCAGAAAAATCTACAGTTGTCTTTTGACTTTTTTAAAAAAATCTTCTGAAGACCCTCCCAATCCTATGATTATTAAGAAAAAATTAGACTCTCTTTTTACATTTAAATCTCTGATCCAGCTGAAATTTGTTTCAGCCAGTGTAAGCAGAGCGGCAACTGCATCTCCCAGCCCACCTTGTAGTGTTTAGTCCTCATGGCCAGGAGACAGGGAACCACAACATGGGGGAGGGGGCGACGTGAACTTGGGGCAGAGATGGGGCTTCTCCAACTGTGAAAAAAAGTCTAAAAAACCTGGGGCCGCTGCGCAGCGCGTAATGTAAAGGTGCCCATCCTCACTCTGGGTGCAGCAGAGAGCAGCAAGGACAGAGTCTAACTGCCTGGTATGATGTCAGTGTCCCCTTCTGTCTGTTGAATGGGGATGCTGAGCAACCAGGAAAACACCTGGTTCTGGACCAGAGGGTGCTAGGAGTCCGGCAGACCCCAGAGAAACCACAGGGCAGTGAGCACAGAAGGAAATAACAAAGCCGACCATCACACAAACCTACAACAAAACAAAGAAAACAGGCAAAACAAAGGCTGCAAACAAAATTCCAAAGCATACAAGGAAAACTAACCAGCTAAAGGGTCCAGAGATAATTTAACTGCTGACAAAACAAACAACAAACAAGCAATAAAAAAAAAAACCCACGCCCCACCACTGGCAGCCGCCTCACTCGTACCTCTTTTGAATTGACCGGGACTCCTCTCATTCTGCCTTTGGCCCTGTTCCAACTCCTGTGGCACCCCAGATGCCCAGGGCACGCCCCTTCCTGCCCTCTTAATCCCACACCCACCACACTTCCCTTATTCTGTCCACACCTGCCCTTCCTTTCCACCCCAGAAGCCCTTAAATCCAGCCCGCAACTGCCACCTGGTTTCTTTCTTTGTTTCTTTTCTTTATTTTTTTTTTGAGACAGAGTCTTGCTCCATTGCCCTGGCTAGAGTGCTGTGGCCTCATCATAGCTCCTGCAACCTCAAACTCCTGGGCTCAAGCGATCCTCCTGCCTCAGCCTCCTGAGTTAGCTGGGACTACAAGCTCAGGCCACCATGCGCAGCTAATTTTTCTATTTTTAGTAGAGATGGGGTCTCTCTTTGCTCAGGCTTGTCTCGAACTCCTGGCCTCAAGCAATCCTCCTGCCTCAGCCTCCCAGAATGGTAGGCCACCATGTTGTCCTCCACCTGGTTTCTTTCTTTCATTTTTTTTATTATTATTTTTTTATTTCAGCATATTATGGGGGTACAGATGTTTAGGTTACGTATGTTTCCCTTACCCTCGCTCCCCCCTCAAGTCAGAGCTTCAAGCGTGTCCATCCCCCAGATGGTGCGCATCGCACTCATTATGTATGCATATACCCATCCCTTCCTGCCGCCTCCCGCCTGCCCGACACCCGATAAATGTTATTCTTACATGTGCACTTAGGTGTTGATCAATGAAACCAATTTGCTGGTGAGTGAACAAAAAAGAGAAGTCTCGCAATGTTGAGCAAAGAAGCCAAACAACAAAGAAATAGGTAATGCATGATTAAACATGATTAAATTTACAGTATGAAGCAAGAAAGGGGCAAAGAAATTAGTGCTTATTTTTCTATTTGGGATACTTCACTTAGTAGAATGGGTTCCAGCTCTATCCAGGAGTATACAAGAGGTGCTATATCACCATTGTTTCTTATAGCTCAATAGTACTCCACGGTATACATACACAACATTTTATTAATCCGCTCATGTATTGATGGGCACTTGGGTTGTTCCCACATCTTTGCAATTGTGAATTGTACTGCTATAAACATTCGGGTGCAGGTGTCTTTTTTATAGAGTATCTTTTGTTCTTTTGGGTAGATGCTCCAGTAATGGGATTGCTGGGTCAAATGGTAGTTCTACTTGTATCTCTTTGAGGTATCTCCATATTGCTTTCCGCAGAGGTTGCACTAGTTTGCAGTCCCATGCACCTGGTTTCTGAATGTTCTCCTCCACTCCTTGCTCTACACAAAACGTGGCTGTCCCCTGAGGTCAATGCCTCTCCTGCTGCCTTTCCACAGCCCCTCCACCCCTGCACCTCCGAGCCTGGGGGTGTCCTCCCGCTCCTGGTTGATGCTTCCAGCCCATCCCCCTCCCTCCTTCCTACCCTCACTGGGCTTTCATCTCCACTCATGGGGCTGTGTCATCCACTCTCTGTGACACCTTACTGGTGCAGCCCTCAGCGGAGCCCAGGGTCACTTCCTCCGTGTCTCCATCATTTTTCTTCTAGCTCTCTGTGACTCTCTCCAACACCACTCCCGCCTTGGTCCCTGGTGGGTTTGACATCCACGCCTATGACCGCTTCAGTACCCCGGCCTCTCAGCGCCTCTCACCCTCAACCTGTCATCTCCCCGCACCTTAGCCGTTTACCGTGTCACTACCAACACCTGCCACGCTGAGGCGATCTAGAGGCCAGGCACCCCACTCTGCCACCAGGACCTCTATCTCTCCGGCTCTCTTCCCACCCCCGCATTGTTTGAGGCCACCGGGACCTGCCAGCTTTCACTGGCCTTCGCCTCACACGTGTCCTCCCTTCTCTCCCTTCCCAACTAAATTTCATGGTCAAATACCGTAGCCACACCCTTGCGTGCACCTTCAATTTCTTTGCCCCTTTCTTGCTTCATACTGTAAATTTAATCACGTTTAATCATGCATTACCTATTTCTTTGTTGTTTGGCTTCTTTGCTCAACATTGCAAGACTTCTCTTTTTTGTTCAGTGTGACAGTTGTTTGTTTATTTTCATTGCTGCATAACACCCTATAGTATGAATAGCCCGCATTTTATTTCTCCATTGTATTGTTGATGGACGCTTGGGTGGTTTCCAGCTTTTTGCTAATGCCGCTATGAATGTTCTGGCAGCTCTTTTCCGGCGCACGTGTGCACACATTTCTGTCTGAGCGGAGTGGCTGAGTCATAGCGTATGCACGTCTTCGGCTTTAGTAGACAATGCTGAACTGTTCCGCAGCGGTCGTACCCATTTATAACTCGCCCACAGTATATGAAAGTTCCAGGGCTAGCATCCTCTCCTACATTTGCATTGTCAGTCCTTTTAATTTTAGTCATTCCGCTGAGACTGTAATTATAATTGTAACATTGAAATTTTATTAATTAATTTGCATTTCTCTGATGATTATTATCCATGAGTTAAATGTATTGAAAATAATTTCTTCCACTCTATTGCTTGTCTTTTTATTCTCTTGTCTTTTTGGTGAACAAAAGTTCCTAATTTTAGTGAAATCTAATTTATCAATTTTTTCCTTTATGGTTAACATTTTTGTTAAACCCCCACGTTTACTTAAGGAATATATTTTAAAATATACTTTTAAGAAAATATATTTAAATATAGTAAGTTTATATATATTGTGATATATATTATATATATATATATATGTTTTTTTTTTTTGAGACAGAGTTTCACTCTGTCACCTGGGCTAGAGTGCCATGGTGTCAGCCTCACTAGCAGCAACCTCAAAGTCCTAGGCTCAAGAGATCCTCCTGCTCCATTATCCTGAGTAGCTGGGACTACAGGCGCACACCACCACGTCCAGCTAATTTTTTTTCTATTTTTAGTGGAGATGACGTCTCACTCTTGCTCAGGCTGGTCTCGAACTCCTGACTTCAAGCGATCCTCCCGCCTCAGCGGCCTCAAGCCCTTTTTCCTTTAACACAAAGAAAAGTTAAAGATAAGGAAGGACACTAACCTCACTGCTCCAGGAGTAGA
>CAUYSK010008051.1:0-61440 GCA_963575035.1 Avahi laniger
ATTTCTTTCTATTTTTGGTAGAGATGAGGTCTCGCTCTTGCTCAGGCTGGTCTCGAACTCCCGAGCTCAGAACGATCCGCCCACCTCGGCCTCCCAGAGAGCTAGGATTACAGGCGTGAGCCACCGCGCCCGGCCCCAAGAAAGTTCTTATAAAATGTGTTATATTCAATCTTGCACTTGCTTCAGAAGAACCAGAAACCAGGCAGTGGTGCCATCTCAAGAAAACAGAAACAGAAGCCTGCCCGAAACTAGTAGCTATCCCTAACTTCTTACTAACATATGTACAAAGACATTTTAAATAAAAGATAAAACTTACAACACTGAAAAATGACTAACCTCCAAATTCCAGAATTTTGAAGGAACTGACAATAATCACAACAGATGGAGAGGACCAAGAATAAACAGTATAGCTTTCAGCTTATGTCACAGCCCTACTTTGCCTCTGTTATTGGAGCCCTGGTATCCATATCAAATAGAACACTTTGCGGTCCTGCGAGGGGAGCAGAGTGTCTTTCTGGGTGCTTCTCCCACCAACACCTGCCCCTCTCCCCTTTGTCCCCACTCAGGCTGCCATCTTTAGGCCAGGGTCCCAAATCTCAGAAAAATGGTGACCAGGAAGTAGTGATGTGCTGGCAATGGTCCAAGGCCTGTGAGTGTGGCTGACACACCCTGAAGGGACCCCACAGGGTCACACCCTTGAATAATCTGCTCCCCTTGAGCACAGGTGGAGATTGTCACTGGCTTCTAGCCAGCAGAGTATGGGGAAGGTGATGGATGTCACTTCTGTGATTATGTTACATTATCTAAGACTCTGTCCTAGTGGATTGTAATGAGAGATTCTTTGCTGGCCTTGAAGAAGTAAGCTACCATGTCATGAGTGGACCTGAGAGAGGGCCACATGCAAGGAATTCAAGGGACCTCTAGATGCTGAGAGCAGCTCTGGCTGGCAGCCAGCAAGGAAGCAGAAACCTCAGTTCTATAGCTGCAAGAAACGAAATTCTGCCAACAACCCCATCAGCTTGCAAGAGGACCCCGAGATCCAGAAAGAAATGCAGCCCAGCTGACACCTTGATTCAGCCTTGTGAGACCCTGCTGAGCAGAGGAGCCAGCTAAGCCATTTTTAGATTCCTGACCCACGGAAACCTTGAGATCATAAACATGTTCTTTTGTCGTTGTTGTTTTGAGACAGAGTCTCACTCTGTTGCCCCGGATAGAGTGCAGTGGCATCATCATAGCTCACTGCAACCTCAAACTCCTGGGCTCAAGCCATCCTCCTGCCTCAGCCCCCTGAGTAGCTGGGACTACAGGCACTACCCACCCCCCGCCAACACCTCCAGCTAATTTTTCTATTTTTTTATAGAGACAGAGTCTCACCATGTTGCTCAGGCTGATCTCCAACTCCTGGCCTCAAGCAATCCTCCTGCCTTAGAAAAGTGTGTTATTTTAAGTTGCTAAGTTTGTAATAATTTGTTATATAGCAGAAGAAAACTAATGCAGTGAGTTACAGTCTCTATGATGTGAGCATTGTGATAGGAAATAAATAAAAACCCTGGAAACAGGGCATGCTGGTTATTAGAATGATTAAAGTGGTTCTCTGAAACCAGAAACCAGATAGTGGAGGTCAGAGGAAGCTGCCACCTCATGAAAACAGAAGCAAAGTCTGTGGGAAGTGGAACTTTACCTTCGAGCTATAGATACGGAAACCTGTCCTACAACTGTGAATGTGATAAGGAGATTCCAACATCCTGCATGTGACCACACAAGGGTGGGAGCAGGAAGGGCCAAGGAAAATCAACTTCTCACAAACTTACCAAGAAACGTCCAGAAACAATATAAAGAAACAAACTTACAAAATCTTAAGGGGAGACTAAAAAAAGACTTTCCATTGAAAATATTAAGTTCTTTTTCCTTAGAGTAATCTACAAATTTGATGTCAATCCAATAAAATTTGTAATGGAGTTTTATTTGGAATTTGACAAAATAATTCTAAATTATTCAGAAGAGGGATCATTTAAGAAAAGCTATTAATAATATATTTTTGAAAAAGAAGAGTAATAACGGAAACATTCTCTTATCAGAAAATAAAACACATCTTAAATCTATAATGATTGTAATTGTGTAGTATCAGCTCAGGAATAGGAAGGCAGACAAAGGAAACTGAGCAAGAGAAGAACATACCCAAGGCTACGTATGTGTGTACCCTTGTATATTTGTTTTGTTTTGATATATAATAAAGAGTTTATTTCTAATCAGTGGGAAAAGACTAGATCATCTATAAACAGTGTTGGGAAAAATGACCAACCATTTGGGACAAACAATTTATAGTACTACCTCATACAGGCCACACACAAAATAAATTATGACCAATTCAATATTCAATTATAAAAGATGAGGCCACACCTGTAATTCCAGCACTTTGGGACACCATGATGGGAAGATTTGCTTGAGGCCAGGAGTTTGAGACCAGCCTGGGCAACATAGCAAGACCCTGTCTCTACAAACAATAAGAAAAATTTGTCAGGTATGGTAGCATTGTGCCTGCCGTCCCAGCTGCTCAGGAGGCTGAGGCAGGAGGATCGCTTGAGCCCAGGAGTTTGGGGTTGTAGAGATCTATGAGTCTTGCCACTGTACTCCAGCCTGGGCTAAAGAGCAAGACCCTGTCTCCAAAAAAAAAAGGATGAAAAGTAATAGGTTAAATATTAACAAAATATAAGTGAATAATGTTGGTATCTTTGAGAGTAGAAAAGGCATTGCCAAGTGAGATACCAAAGCCAAGAATCATAAAAAAGAGAATTATTATAGTTGAACACACAAACAATGAGAACTTCTGTGTAGTATAAAATTCCATAAAAATCTTGAAAGGCAAACAAATAGAGGAAAAAATGTGTGACAAATGCCAGGTGTTGTTAAGCTTTGAGCTTTTACAAATCAATTAGAAATCATTGCTTAAAACCCCAAAAGAGGCAGCCACAAAATATACCAGCCCATGTGTTTTCTTTGCTCTGTGTCCTTTTTTTCCTTCCAGAAATTGCGATTTCTTAGGCTTCCAGGAAAAGCAATGCTGGGGCACTGCAGTGCTGGCCAGCATCACGGTATTTTTCTGACAATGTCCAGTACTAATCGTCTTTCTGTCAAGGTTTGTTTTCTTCTACATTTCCCAGGAATTTCCAGTAAATGATCAGACTTCTTTACATTAAATGATGTCACTAAATGGAGATTTTATACCACTCCACACTTTTACCCTAAAGAGTGCATCAATTACAAAAGCCTATTTTATTAAAATAATTATGTTTCAAAATGGATATGGCTTTATCTTTTTATGATTATGAAAGCAATTCATGCTTCTTGTAAAAACATTCCTGCTGTTCAGAAAGATATAAAGAAGATAGCAAAAATACCTTTATCTCGATGTCCAAAGATAACTTCTATTTTCTTTGTGCGTGTGGACACATTAATGCACACACATTCATGTGAGTATGTGTTTATTTATATTTTTACAAAAATGAGATCATACTTTTTCCCAGTTTAACAATATATCATGAATCTCTTTCCGTGTTAGTAAGTGTAGAGCTACCTCATCATTTTAAATGGAGGCATATTATTTTTCAAAATGAATGTACTATAATTAATTTAACCAGTCTCCTACCGATCAAATTTAGAACTTTTTTAAGAGCCATTATAAAGAGCTCTGTAATTGACTCCTTATGCATATTTTTGGCCATGTGTCTGGTTATTTCCTAAGAATAAGTTCTTAGAACAGAGATGATTAGTCGGTTGTCCTAAGGGAAGAAAGAGCCAGACAAGATGATCTGATGCAACAATGAGCTGTGATATTTGAGGAAGAGGACAAATACTGAGTTTATCACGGTCACTATCACTTGAATCTGTGCACAGCTCAGCCCTATGGACACATGTCTGGGTTCTAGGGAGAGAGAAGGTACTAGCAGCACTGTTTCCAGACCCTCTGACAGTGGGTGCACGAGGGAAAGAACTGGCCCCCAGCTCTGCTCCAAGCCATTAAGTAGCACTGTGACGATGCAGAGCAGGGCAGCCCCAAGGGGCTTCAGCATGTTTGTGTGCACATGTGAGAACTCCATGGGGACTCCCAGAAACATAGAGCAGGGGCTGGTTAAGACGTGTGCCAGTGAAGTTTGAGTCATTACCCTTGCACGATCCTATCTACACCAGTGGCAGGGAAGGCCTGGAGAAATTCAGATTATGCTGCAATTACATATGGGTATAAACCAACCGTATTCACACTCTGTGTGCCTGCAGAATACTAAATGTGTACTCTGTTCTTAAGCACATACACAAGCTTTGCCCTTTCTGTCACTTTATAGTCTCAGGATACTATCTGGGGTCTGTTCTTTCTCACCTGTTGTGTACTCATAGCCAAGGTAAGGCCTCCTGGATTCTCATGACAGCCATTTGCCAACTCAGCCATGTATGATTTAAATTCTTTACCTCTTTTTTGAAAACTGACTGTGCAATTAGTTCTTCCAAATGGAGCCTTTTGGTGATTGATACTTACATAGAGAATATATCTTTTATCTTTATTCCCACTTCTTAGCACAGTTCAAACACAGTTCCCCTAGTTCAAAGAAGTCAGGTATTGAATGATGAAGAACAAGCACAGATCCAAAGTGGGGAGTGTGGCAGGCACTGTCTGTTGTCACCCAACACTCGGCCCCCTTCCTGCCCACTTTTCTTCCCCACTAAAAGAAGTCCGATTTATTGAGGAGCTGGGTTAGAGGCCTGTGGGTTTCAGCCCCTTCCCAATTCCAAAATACAAATCATGATTAGTCAAAATCAGTCACGATTATCTCATTTCACTTGGCCTTTGTTGGGTGAAGGATGGGTATGTGATCCTGTTCTGGCTAGTGAGACAGAAAGGGACAACCGTTGAGGCAAGCTTGGTTTCCCAAATGGAAAGATAAAGTCCCTCAAGAAGGTATTTTTTTCCTAGTCCTTCCATCTCCCTGGGGTGAGGAGGCACTCTCTGGAAGAGCAGGGACCACGAGATGATCATGCTAAGATGATGGATGAGCAAAATGAAGAGTATCCAGGTCCCCGTGGGTGCTGAGAGCAACTGAGTCCCCTAGCAATTGCTTATCTCCATACTTACTGCTAAGTGAGAAAAATGAATTCCTATTTTTTAAAGTCACTCTCACTTGGGTTTTCTGGTACTTGCCACCAAAAGCATTCCTAAGTGACATATGAAATAAATAAAACAAGAGTGATCTGACCATCCAGGAGCACAAATTCTGGAGACAGAGTGCCTGGGTTTGACTCTAAACTCTTTTAATCTTTTACTTATCACTTTGGCTGCATTAGCCTCTCTGTATGTCAGTTTCCGTATCTGTAAGACGGAGATAATGCTATCACCTACCTTACAGGTTGTGCACTGTAGTCCAAAATGTTGGTGTGACTTCTTTATGGGGCCATCACAATATATAGGGATTCAGAGTTGGAAAATCGTGCCTAGATCATTTCTAATAAAAGAATGCAAAGTCTCTGCTAACATGTCATTTTAAGTAAACTTGGATTGAGAAATGGTTTGTAAAAATTTTCAGCCCTTCTCATATTTATTATGGCCAAATGTAAAATTGTTAGTCTCTAGGATGGTCTAGAATAAATGTTTATGGTTTTCCACTCACATGAAACAAAAGGGTAGAGTTATTCCACATGTCTCAGGCTTACTTGGCTCTGAAGAGTGAAACCCCACCTGCTTCATAACTATAGCCCCTACCAAGTTCATATTTCTTTATGTGGCCATCTTTTCTCTATATATATTACTCCTCCCTAAGTTTCTATTTTTTTTCAAGAAATTTTTGTAACTCTGATGGAGTTTGCATCTCAGTCTCTTTGTTTCTTCTCATTGTATCTTTTTAAGAAAATTAATCGACAAACAACAGTTTATGTTAGTGAGGTGTCATGAGAAATACAAAAGAGGCAGAGACACCAGTCTTTGCCCTCCTGCTGTTTATAGTCTTGTACATCGGGGTATGAGGTCACCTGGTGTTCTGTTTCTACAGGAGGGTTTATTAAGTACGAGGCACTGGGCATTTATATCATAGCTGACCCTGAAATGTGAAGGTCTTCCTCTGCCACTGTTGATGAGCAGGTGGCTACTGGAAGAGAACAAGGCAGGGACCCATTTAAATTTGGCCCTCACCTAAGCACGAATACCCTTGGCATCATTTCTTGTGGGGTGTCCAGGCTTCTGACTTCAAGTGGGTTGTGTATATTTGCCAAGTAACCCTATGGCAATGGCAGTGTTGAATTCAGAGGCAAATCCAACGTTCTATCTGGGGTTGACTCCCTCTTGACTCAGAGGAGACAGGTAGGTCTGATTTTGGCACAATTGGGAATTTGGGAGCAACTTCTCCAGGCTGCTAATCACAGCTCGATGTCATTTGCCTCAGGCAGCAAGAAGGATTTATGAAGCCCCTGCCTCGGACATGGCATTGGATTAAGAACTCAGATTATGCTGAGGCTCTGACTGTGGAATTCAATCTTGTTCTATTGCTTGAGGTGATAAAACATTCACAGTAACATCGTTCTTCCGTGATGCTCTGATGATGACTAAGGAAACAATCATTCCAGCGAGCCAACACTAGGCATCCCGTCCTCTGGCAAGATGAATCAGGGAAGAAGAATTTAAACATAGCAAAACCACAGTAGCTTGAAATTCAGTGACCTGAAACCAGACAGTCAGAGATGGAATCATAGGATGTGAGAATCAGAAAGTAATTCAGTGACCACTTTGGCCAGTGGTTCTCAGATTTTGCATGCATCAGGATCACCTGGGGGGCTTGTCAAAACTGCTGGACTCTATGCCCAGAAATTATAATTTGGTAGGTCTGAGACCCACCCTGGAATTAAGAACTTAGTTAAGTTGGACCCAAGAATTTACACTGCTAAGAAGTGCCCATGCAGCATTGCTGCTACTGGTTTGTCCGCCACATCTTGAGAAGCACTGATTTAGATGACTCCTGAACTTTGCAAGCAAGGAAATTGGAATGGGGATGTTGATGGATTGTTCAGGGTAACAGTCAGAAAATGGAAGAGCCCAGCCTAAATTCTGAGTTCTTTGGAGTTCAGGTCCATTGTTCTTTGTTCCATTCCACCATTCATGACACAAGTTAACTGCAACCAAAATTATATGTATTTGCTTGGGAATAATAGGACATTATAACTCCTGAAA
The DNA here is from genome assembly GCA_963575035.1 of Avahi laniger. NCBI lineage: Eukaryota > Metazoa > Chordata > Mammalia > Primates > Indriidae > Avahi > Avahi laniger. The sequence continues at coordinate 7,208 of CAUYSK010008051.1, forward strand.
TCTTTGCTTTCCCATTTGGTGGCTATTGGCTTTGGAAAGTCATGTAACCTTTCTATTGTTTCAGTTTCTACAAAATGGGTATGATAATAATAGCAGTAATAATAGGATAACAATTTTATCTCATAGGATGGTTGTGAGGGTTGATATACAATATTATAGATATATATGTGTATATATCAAATATATATAAAGTCCTTAGAATAGTTCCTGACAAACTGCTATTATTACTATTGTTAAATAATAACTATTTCTAATTATTTTGAAAATATTTTATATTACCAAAGTTTCACTCTATCTGGTCAAACTGGTTGATACAAGAATAATACAGGTGACTAAGAGAAAAATTTCAGAATGTAGCTAATCCGAAAGCCGATGATTTAAAGTAGTTAGATCGTAGAGTGGGTGTGATCTTCTAAATTATCTACTCCAGCTCTCTCTTCCTGTAAAGGAACAGAGAAGTCATGGAGAAATTAAGTGACTTGTCTAAGCTTTTATAGCTAATTAGCCACAGTTTTCTGGAACTCGGTTTAATTCATTGCTTTCTTAATCTATTCAGTATTTTTGAATGTAGCATTATAATACTGTTTCAGTCTGTTTTCTGTTGCTTATAAAAGAATACCCGAAACTGGGTAATTTATAAGAAACAAAATTAATTTCTTACAGTTCTGGAGGCTGAGAAGTCCCAGGTCAAGGGGCTGCATCTGGTGAGAGCCTTCTTGCTGGTGAGGACTCTGCAGAGTTCCAAGGTGGCGCAGGACGTCACATTGCCAGGGGGCTGAGTGTGCTAGCTCAGGTCTCTCTTCCTCTTCTTATAAAGCCACCAACCCCACTCCCGTGATAACTCATTAATCCATTAACCCATTAATCTGCAAATGGATTAATCTATTCACGAGGGTAGAGGATCTCATCACTTCTTAAGGCCCCACCTCTCAATACTGGCCACATTGGGGATTAAGTTTCAACATGAATTTTGGAGGGGACATCCAAACTATTGCAAATATCCTCTTACAGGTCTGTCTCTATTTCCTGTTGTTACGAATTTAGCTGAATTGTAGAGTCCATAACATACCCCTACTTCAGTATCTTTTTCTGTTTGCTCTGAATGCCTTTATTGTGGTTGCTGTTGCTGCTGTTCCTGCATAGGACAAAATGAGATCACTTTGTTTCCATTTAAGTTTCAAAAATACTCAGAAGAGTATGTGAACCTACTCCCTACCTGTGTATTATTCTACAGTTTCTCCCCCAAAGTGTTCCATGTCTTGAAATGAGTCAAAGCCATTGAAAGCAAAGTACTATTTAATTTAAAAATTGGGACTCACTTAAAGTATCTAAATTCCAATTTGGACAGCAAAAGGTTAACGGTGCATAGAAAAAAATTCCAGCAGCCCACAAATCTAAGCATAATTATGTATGAACATGAGGCTTTTATTGCTGTCAAAATTAATCACTTTTCAACTTCCAGCTGTTAAAACCCTTCTGGCAGCTCTCCAAGCAATTCCCCTACAGTTACTTTTCCTTCAATTAATTTCTGGTGCAGTTCACAGGCTCCTGTTACATAAGCAGCAATTTAAAAATGTACTTCTTAGGCTTTCTTTCTTTCTTTCTTTCTTTCTTTCTTTCTTTCTTTCTTTCTTTCTTTCTTTCTTTCTCTTTCTTCTTAAAACTAGAAAATGACAGAATATGAATTTTGCTACTTTTACTCTTTCAGCTCAACTCTTGCTAGAAGTCTAGAAACAAGCATTGTGGGATTAAAGCATTAGTGTTTATTATAAAGCACTTTACGTGTGTGAAGTGATTTGTAATAATTTTTATTAGCCATTTCTCTCCACTGTCCTTTGAGGTAAGTGAATGTTATTGTGTTTGAACTCCACAATCCCACCCACTTTTCTCCCCCAGAAACTTTGCAGGAAATGTATTTACAAATCTTCAGCACTGGGTTTGGCCCCTACGCTGTGTATGGCTTGTTTCTAGGATGGTAGCTACCCTTGCCACTCCCTTAACGAGGCTCGGAGGTTTGTCGTGGTTGGAATAATCTCAGAAGGAGAAGCCGTCTGAGGTGCCTGAAGCTGCCAGCTGCCTGGAAGCTCTCCTGGTGGACTGCACCCCCTGCCCCCCATTCTAGAAGCAGCTGTCAAGAGACTGGTTGAGTTCTGAAGGGCAGAGGCCCGTGGCAAACTATGCCATTGTGTTGAGTATGCGTTCTCAATGAGATTCATAAATGGTGGCAGTACGTTATTTATTTTGGTTTATGAATGGAAACGAGTCCACATCTTTACGTTTGCTTGGCACAGACCGAGCGGTTGCGCGTGCATATTGTGTTGGATGTGCTGTCTTTCCACTCCTCGTTTCCGTGATTCCAAATCAATAGTCCCTACCGTCTTTCTCAGTGCTCTGCAGGGATGAATGAAGGCTGAAGCTTTGCTTCACAGGAACTGGGAGTTCTAATCCCCCTCTCCTCTCCCCTGTGATATCAGGACACAGGCTCTTCTACACCTGAGTTAGTTAAGCCAGCTTCATTTCCCTGGTTTGTCTCTCCCAATTCCCTCTGAGCTTGCCAGCTCTCTTTGCATCTGGGCTAGAGGCCACCTTCCCTGGGCCCTCCTGTAGACTTTTTCACTCTCCTTCTCATCCCCTCTGCTTCATGCTTCTGCATAAATACATGCTATTATAAAATGCTATAATGAACAGATGCCTCTAGTTTGCAGTCTCTTTGTAATTTCTGCCATCATCCTCTACTTTCATGCAAAATCGAGGTATTTTCTGATGTTCATTCCTGAGAGTTTCTACCTGAGAGTAGCAGCTGGCATTAGATCTGAAACTGGACAGGGATATAAAGTTATCTTTGTGGCAGAGATAAAAGAGTATGGAGGTCTTGCATGTCAAATATATGTATGTGTATATCTATATATGAGAATGCAGCAAACACCTTGTAGTTCCTGTCCATTTTATCCTGAATATGCAGTTCTGTGCTACCCCACGTTTATGTGGCTGGGAGGAGCGACTGCAGCTGCAGGGGAAATCTTCCTTCCATTCTTACCACCCAGACTCTACAGTGGCTTGTCATTGGAAATCTGGGCTTTGAAAACCCAAGCCAGTCATAACTTAGAATCCTGAGCAAGATTCCCTGTCCAAATAGGAGTCTTACTGGTCAGCAGATTGGGAAGTGATTTGTGTGAATTTACCTTAGCACAAGTCCCCCGAGGCTGGTTTCTAGGCTGCCTTGGTTAAAAATAGCCTGCTGGTCACATCACATCCATGCTCACATCCAGCCCGAGGAAATGGCCCAAGGCCTGCGCACCTTGCAGAAATATTGAGAGCGGGCAGATTCACCAGGAAGCCTCCAGATTCTCTCTTTACTACAATTTGCTCTGCAGTAAAAAAATCTGTGTCAACCTCTCCCTCCTCCTTTTTAAAGTACTTGGTTAGCTTCTCATATGACTGAGTCGATTTACTTCAGTCAAGGTAATTTGGACAAATCTTACTGAGCCCTGAATTGATGGCCTGGAGTGAACTGAGTCAGAATTAAAACCTGCTCTGACTCTGACAACGAGAGGCCGAGGCTCTTCCACTGGGAAGCTGCCAAGACAGCTGAGAGGCAGGCTGGAGGTTGTGTCGGGAGCGCCTAGGCCAGAATGGACTGCTGATGGAGCTTTTTGTCCTTCTGTTCATATTTAACATACTTCCTATTTGGAGCACATTCCTTAAAAAGTTGCCATGTGCATGGTTTTTGTTAATTGGCTTATGTAACATATGCATGAATATTATTTTTCACCATAAATACCTTTTTGTATTTTATGTGCTTGTATCCTTAGTTCAATACTCTGTGGGAGGTATGGCCAGATTTTGGTGTTCCCTAGACTTTTAGAGTCTATCATTCTAACTCCAAACATCTCACCAAATTCTACCTAGTGTAAATTAAAAACAACTATGTGTGCAATCAACAAGTTGGGGAGAAGAAGTTCTATTTGGAGTTAGAGTCACTTTGCAGTTGGCGAAATACAGTTACAGTAATTTATAGTGCTCTTATTCCATCTGCTTTCTGGATTAAAAATGTCCTGGATTGCTTCAAACTCAGTATATGCAACATTTTCCATTTACAAAATTTTCCTGCATAATCCGTTTTATTTTTCTGAGAGCTTTTGAAAAGCAGTATTGGTTAGTTTCAAATGTTCAGAGTCCACTTATATGATTCTTGATCTTATAAATGGATGATAAAGCCTAAAAAGATAATCCAGGGAAACTTCTAGAGCAAAAATATCTGTGCTACAGACTCACTGCAAATTCTGCCAAAAATGGATAGCTTGGAGCAGCTGGTCTTCGTAGAGGCAGCCCACATAGTCTCAAGCAAATGCCTTCTGAGGCCTACAACTTTCTACCTCCACCCCCTGGTTATGCTTAAATGCATGCTGCCTACATGCCTCCATGGAACTGCTAGTTTTTTTCCAGAGCCATGGAGGCATGAGTGTTTATAAACTTTTTTCTTTACTATGAAGTTATAATAGGAGTAGAAATCAGTGAAAATGTTGACAATGACAGGAAAACATCATGTAAGTTACAGAAGGCTCTGTGATTCTGGGATGAGGCGTGGGGGTGAGAGGGTGGTAGCTAGTACCAGGATCTGGCTCTTCTGTCTGTTCATTTGCCAGGGGTTACGCTCACCCACTTCTGTTGACGGTATTGGGGAGACAAGGTAGGCATGGAAATCAGGGTCAAGAGTCTCACCAATTCCAGCCACATTGCCTGCCTTTTCAAGTGAGAAATGGCATTGTTTTGAAGCCAAATTGATGGGCTCTTTTCATGCTATTAGGCACTATTCAGAAGGCAAACAATTTGAAGCTGTCTTCTTAGTTTAGAAACATTAGCAAGGATTTTGTAGTTTGCCTCTTTGAGCAAATAGTTTGGTTTTTATCCTACAAAACTTTCTTCAGGTGAATTATAACAATACCTTAACATTTCACTTCTACTTTCTGGTTTCCATATAATTTTCATAGACATTATTTTATTCAATACCCCTATGACCAAGACTTAATTGGGACTGGAAAGGAAGGTATCATTATTTTATTGATGTGGGCCTGGAAATAAAGAGAAAAATAACTTGTTCAGAGTCATGAGGCAAGTTGGTAGCAAAGTGGGGATTAGAGCCAAAGTCTCCTGATCCCTAGTATAGTGTTCGTTCTCCTGGAGAAGGCAGTGTTTAGTGATACTTATTACTTATTGGCATCCTTATGAAGATGGTATCATCTTTGGTCCAGGTGGGGAGTACACTGTGCTTTCCTCAGTAGACACTCACATGTGGGTTGTTCTTCAATTTGTGGCTGTAGATAGCATCTGTCATCCAGGTTGTTCCTACCTTGTCTGCTGGATTTTCCGGGAAACTCACAGCCTTTGCTAAAAAGGAGCCTGCACATGTCCTATTTTTGGAGCCTACCAGTCTGCCAGCAGTAGCAGCAGCCCTCAGGTCCCAGAGGTACCCAGCTACTTTGGGTTACATGAAGCTGCACTTCTGGGCACCTGGGAAGTATATTTCTGTCTTCCCAGCATGCACCTGCCCTGGCTGATGCTCATACAAAAGTTACCCAGTTCCTACTATTCTCTCCTCCTTATCGGCTCAGCTGATCCTCAAATAGTAGCTTGGCTTCGTTCCAGGAGCTTTTGTTGTTGCTGTCTTATTGGCAGAAGTTCTGAAAGCTTCAGAGGTGAGGCTGGTTTAATTGGTCAAGCGTCACTGTTTTGCTGACTAGTATAAACAGAAAACTTTCTCTGATTTTGACTATGGTAAGGAGCTTAATGCTAGATTGATGCTACAATGCTTTCTTTCTTTCTTTTTTTTTTTTGAGACAGAGTCTCACTCTGTTGCCCGGGCTAGAGTGCCATGGCGTCAGCCTAGCTCACAGCAACCTCAAACTCCTGGACTCAAGTAATCCTTCTGTTTTTTTTTTTCTTTTTGTAGTTGTCCAGCTAATTTCTTTCTATTTTTTAGTAGAGACGGAGTCTCGCTCTTGCTCAGGCTGGTCTCAAACTCCTGAGCTCAAACGATCTGCCCACCTCGGCCTCCCAGAGTGCTAGGATTACAGGTGTGAGCCACCATGCCCGGCCTACAATGCTTTCTTGAAAATGCAAAGAGGTAGCTCTCACTATTTAGTTTTTAGACAATCTGCATATTTTGTTTTTCCCTCCTGTCCAATTTCCAGAGCCTCATAAAAATGCCTTAGAATATATATTCTTTCCTTGCAAGAGGAAGAGTTAATCACTTATTAATTGACACACAAACCTCTCTAGAAAGAGCTCATCTTCATGGCTTTTAGGAGTGTGACCCAATTCTCTGCTCAGTTGGAGGGTCACTTTTGTTTCCTCTGTGTGTTTCTCAAACTTCAGGCAAAATTTCTAACCAGTTGTTTTAATTAGTCCATTTGGTGTTACTGCAAAGGAGTATCTGAGGCTGGGTGATTTATAAAGAAAAGAGGTTTATTTGGCTCACAGGTCTGCAGGCTGTACAGGAAGCATGGTGCCAGCATCTGCTTCTGGTGAGGGCTTCAGGCTGCTTCCACTCACAGCAGAGGTGAAGGGGAGCCAGCATGTACAGACATCACATGGTGAGAGAAGAAGCAAGAGAGAGAGGAGGCAGGTCCCAGATTCTTGAAAGGAGGGAGGTGCCAGACTCTTTTAAAAACAACCAGTTCTTGTGGGAACTAAGAGTGAGAACTCACTCCCTCAAGGATGGCACCAAGCTGTTCATGAGGGATCTGCCCCCATGACCCAACCTCTCCTACCAGGCCCTACCTCCAACGCTGAGGTCAAATTTCAACATGAGACTTGGTGGGGCTAAACAGATCATAGCCACACCATAGCACCAGGCATGATTTGTCTTTAGCTCTATTTCATCTGTTTCAGAGGTTCTATTCTGCTTCTAGATCTTTCCCTTTCTCCTTGGTATGGTTTGAATGTTTGGTCCCCGAAAATTCATCCTCAATGAAACTTAATCCTCAGTGCAATAATTTTAAGATGTGGGGCCTTTAGGAGATGATTAGGTCATGAGGGCTCTGTCTTCATGAACGGGATTAGTGCCCTTATAAGAGGGTTTGAGAGAGTCTGTTTATCCCTTTTTGTCCTTTCTTCATGTGAGGACACAACATTGGCTCCTTCTGTCATGTGAAGACGCAGCAACGAGTCCCTCACCAGATATAGAATGCTGGCATCTGGATCTTGGACTTCCCAGTCTCCAGAACTGTAAGAAATAAATTTCTGTTCTTTATAAATTACCAAGTCTAAGGTATTTTGTTTTAGCAGGAATGGACTAAGACAGTCCTCATAGGCCTAGGACCTTGTAGCTGATTAAATTATTTGCCGTACAGCCCCATCTGGGCCTGCCTTTGATGGCGTCTCTGGGTCATTCGAAGACTTCTTTCCTTCTCAGAATTACCTGACTGCTCTTGGCAGCCTTGCTGTTTCTGTTTATAATAAACAACAACTTCCCTTTTTGAAAAATCTCCATTATAATCATTACTATCAACACTACCATACCATAGCACACCATACCACCATTACCTCCTAATATGTGTTGAGCACCTACTCTTTGCCAAGCCCTGAGGACACACAAAAAGATAAAAACAGTCTCTGCCCTGGGAGAGTTTACAAAGTCATTGCAGGAATGTAAACACTATTGATAACCAATCTGTTCCTGTCTTACTACTAGGATAAACCATTTATGCATTCCCATAGGGAAATTATAGGAACATGATGCCTAAGCCCAATGGTATTTTTTATAGACCATTGAGGAGATATTCAGAAAAAGCAGAGACCCTTAAAATCATATCACATCAATGGGTGTCTACAAAAGCCTATCTTTTACCTCCTCTCTGTTTCCAGCTGATGGCTCCGTGATCATCCACAGACAATACAACCATCCAAGGGCAGCTTGGGGGTGGACTTGTTTGTTGCTGGGGAGATTCTGTGGGTGTTGCTATAGCTCACCCTAAACTACTTACGTTGAGTCCAAAGCGGAAGTTATGTACATGACTGTCAGACCAGAGCTTCTACCAAGCAGAGGCAGGATGCAACAAGACATACGAAAGCAGAAATCTTCCTGTTTCTGTAACATTTCCAGCTGGAAAAAAACTCAGAGCCACACATTCCAGCCACATTTGGGAAGCACTGAAATATCCAAGTAGTAATCATCTAGGTATGCTAACTGCAGCTCAAAATAAGTCTGGGGTTGCCAGTGCCACATGCCTTGTAGGCTTCCAATGAACTGTGTTCACTTTTCTCTTTTCTCCCAGGGCCAATTATTGGGCCAATTCAGCATTTCTCCTTCCCTCCCCCTCAGCCATTCAAAGAAAGGTTGTTGCACGCCAGAATGTCTGACCATTATGACAGGCCATTAAGCCAGTCAAATGTAGGTGGTGGAAGAGTTTTGAGCCCTCAAAACATGGATTAAATACTTAAGGTTTAGGAAGAATGCAGAATTTTTGTTAGTGCCAAAGAGTTTGAACAGACTTGAGAGTAGGATGACCATACAATCCAGTTTAACCAGGATACCCCTTGTCTCAGTGTAATTATTAATATTGCCTCTTTCCTCTTAAAAGGGCTGTTTGGACCAAAAGCTATATAGTCATTTTGTCATAAAGATTACCTAGTCTGTCTTTCAGTTTGGTTTAAATTTAATGTAGAAATTGCCTTTCTGCTTTCTTCTCCTTCCAAACAAACACACGATCATCTGTTTGCTCTTCAACATTACCAGTGATGAGGGGCTCACTACTTTCAACAAACCTCTCGTTGTTGAGTTCTTCGTTCTGCATTGAAATCTTCCTTCTTCTAGCTTCATCTTTGGATTCTAATTCCTTCCTCTGGAACAATACAGAGCAAGTTTCCTCTCTCTTCCACAAAATATTTTCCATTTTGGTATATTTGTGGTGTATTTTTCGAGAACATGCTCATGTTTAATTCGATTACTTTTTCCCAACATTTGAAATTCCAAAGAGCCTCATTTAATTTTGGACTGATCTTAAAGACAAAAGCAAGAATTTTGCTAAGCTCTATCACAGAATTCTTGAGTATACAGAGAAATTATGTATATTTGTTTGGAGACTGTGGATAAAATAATGCAGAAGTTTCAACAAAGTAACAACACTGGCATCTTGCAGTGAAAAATTTTTTATAACATTTATTATTTTATGAATGCAGGTGAATGACTAAGATAATATCTCTAGAACTTTATAAGCAGGAAATGAGCCTAACATGAAGAAGCAAGGACTATTCCAAGCTAATGGGAGAAGCAAGATCCACACACATTGTTTTAAAACATTTTTTTAATGATTGTAAAAATAATACAGGATGATTGTTGAAGATTTACAACATCTCAAAATAATAAAGAAGAAAAGACCTACTTGTAATTCTACCTTCAGAGATTATATGTCTGTTAATATTTTTGCTGTACATCCTTTCATTCTTTCTTCTATGTGCACATACTTGATAGTCACATAATTTAATAAAATGAGGATCATACTGATATAGTTTTTTCTACTTTTATGTTAATATTATATAATAATCATTCTTCTACATCATTGAATGAGCTTTAAAACTGGGTTTTAGTGGTTGCAAAAGACTCGATAATAAGTACTTTGTACTTTTCCAAACATCGTCTATTGTGAGAGACGGAGGTAGTTTTTAACTACTCCAGTAATGCTCCAGGCCACGTCCATAAATCCTTGCCAGCCTCACTGATTATTTCCTTAGGATCAACTCCTAGAAATGGAGATTCTGGTTAAAGAATTGTATTAGTTTTCTTGGACTGTCATAACAAAATACCACGGATTGGGTGGTGTAAACAAGAGAAATTTATTTTTTCACAGCGCTGGAGGTTAGAAGTCCCGGATCAAGGCGCCAACCCATTCGGTTCCTGGTGAGGGTGCTCTTCCTGGCTTGCAGGTGACGCCTTCTTGCTGTGTCCTCACATGGTGAAGAGCGAGCTCTGGTGTCTCCTCCTCTTCACGTAAACACACCGACCCTATTGAATAATGGCATCACTCTTATGACCTCATTTAACCTTCATCGCCTCCTCCCAGACCCCATCTACAAGTTCAGTCGTGTTGGGGCTCAGGGCTTTCACATGTGAATTTTGGGGGGACACAAACCTTCAGTCTATAACAAGACTATAAACTCTTTTACTCTTTTTGATCTATAAATATCAGCTGTAAGGTTGAACCAATTTAGAGTCCCACCAGCAAAGTGGGAAAGAGCTTCTTTCCACATATTCTTCTCAATGCCAAGAATTAGCATTAAAGAAAGAAAAACCGTAGTTAGTTTGTTACTGGAAAAGTTGTAACTCATTGTTTTAATTTGGATTTCTTTGATTCCTAATGAGATGAACATTCATTACATGCTTCTATGCTAGTCATAGTTTTATCTCAAGAATGAACTCTTCAGGATTTTGGTAATTTTTACATTTTTTTTTTTTAAACTTCTGCTTATTAATTTGCATGAGCTATTTATCGAGTAAAAATAAATGACAACTGATGTTACTTAGCATTTGCTATGTACCAGTATTAAAGCCGAGCACAGAACATACTAATATATTAATAGAATCACCTTTACTGTTCATAAAAATTTGTCGTATATTGTTTTAAAACCTCATTTTGGAGACAAAAACCCTGAGACAGAGAAATTAAAGAGATTTCTTGTATGAGACGTTTACAGTTACTGCCTTCAAATTAAATCCGTGACCATTGCTCTGATCCTGCTGTGTTTGGGCTCTGTCTTCGGTAACACCTATTATTTGCAGATTGAATTTCCTTTCTTCGTCCTCTACATATATCATCTTCCCACCTGCCTTAAAAAACTAACACATTTTTTGTCCCCTCCACCCCCCCTTCTCCTCTGTATTGTGGGAGAGCTTTTCAAGTTCATTCCACTCATTACCGATTCGATTTCCCAAGGTCTATTTTCCTGCCCTCAGTGCTGACTTTATTTCTCATATTGTAATTTTAGCCTCCTTATCTCGCCCAGCTCCCTTTTCATCTGGGCTTATTGTCTTCACATGCCATTGCGTTGTCTTTCCATCTCTTCATGTTCTTTCAGTTCAGCTTTTTGGCTTTCTGCTCCTGTTTCAGAGAGGCCGTGTATTCTTAGATCCTCTTGAAGATACACAAACATTTCATCATGTTTTCTCTTTTTTTGATGGTAACTCATTCTCAAAGGTGTATTCCTCTTCTTAATGTTCGGGATATTGTTTCCTTTCTCCTGAGCTCTGGTACTTTTGTTCATAGGCCCCCTGTTTAGCTTGCTGTTTAGTAATCCTTAGATTAGACAAGTTCCCTCCGGATTCAGTGTTTGTCAACAGACAGATTTTGTGGCTCTGGGGTACAAAACCTGAGATCTTCTCACCTTGCTGCTTGATTCTGTGACTCTGAGCTGAGGGAGCTGGTGGCATGTACGACCCCAGCATGCACTGCTGTTGGATTTCTTACAGCCCCTTTTCTTGCTTATGTAGCTACAGTGCGAGGGCCACACTCCCTGGGATGCGAAGCGTCGTGCTAGACCCCTCCCCTTCCTGTTCGTTGGGTCCCGTCCATACATGCGATAGAAAATGTGAGTGGGGTGGGGTTAGCGGGAGGACAGGTGGGGAACGGGTGATTGGTGTTTTACTCTGGCGCCTTAGAAAGAAACACTCGCACAACAGAGGTTTCTGGTTGGCATCGACCTGGGCCTTTGGGACATGCAGACATGGGGAAGGACCAGAGGCCACCTTACTTCCTTTGCCACGTGTGGCCTCTCTGCTTTAGGAGAGCCACTGTCACGTGGCTGCTCACTGCTTCTCTGAATCCACCTTACCTGTCCCGGGGTCGGTGGAAATGCTCTCCACATTTTGGCAATTCCATTTTTCGTTTTTGTGCTAATTTTGAATTTTATTCTTTAAAATATACGGCCATACATATGTTTAGTGGGAAATTGGGAGAGGCTGAGTCAGGGACTGCTAGCCAAGTGTCATTTTAAACTGGAAGTCCTTCACACTGCTATTTTTTTGTTTGACAGCTTACTCCCAGACATTACACTTTGCCTGAATGGGTATGAATAGCGCCATCAGCATCTGAATCATTTCTTCACACCTTAGTCCCCCATGCACCCATTGCCAGGTCTTTCTGCCATGTCTCTCGCCTGTGTAGTCTTCCTTCCATCCCTAGTGCTTCTATGTGGCTCAGTTCTTCACTCTTTGCCATGGTGTCTGGTGGTTGCTGGCTGCCTCTCCCCCTTCCCTCCCTTCATATTACTGTTAAACACACTTTTCTTAAGGACAGCCTTGGGAGAGTTCCCTGGCTCCCAAGGGCGCCTTGGTGGCTCCTCTTCCTGATTCTAATAAGTTCCAGATTAAGATTGACATTGCAGGTACCTCATGACCTGACACAACCTGCCTTACCAGTTTTAACACCTTTACTCCTGTTTCCTCTGCTCTTATTAAAGTGGATCCTTCTCTGTTTCCAAGCAGGTTCTATATTTCCCTGCCACCACCCCTTTACTGACGCCATTCCTTCTACAGGACTGGCATCACCCTCTCCTTCATTTCTTTTTGCTGCAATCTTACCCATCTTTTAGAATCCCCATTAAATGCAATCTTCTCCATGAGCCTGAATGGAATCTCTTCCTTCTCTGAGCCCGAAAGCTGAATCTATTGAATACATTCTGCTTTATGTTGGAGTTTGTGTGTATGTACTACCATACACACAAGGGAGGTACTACCAGCTACCTCCCTTTCTAGACTGTAAGCTTCCTGAAGCTCCCTACCGCATTTCACACTGGTGAAGCTATTTTATCTTACTAAACCTTAATTTCTTGATTTAAAAAAACGAGCAGCATTGTTAAATGGGACAGTGCCTCTAGAATGTTGAGCAGAGAGCTGGACACACATTAAGTGCTCAACATTTATTGGTGGAAGAAATAAAGAGTCTTCTGATTTTCTCCTGGATCCCATATTATTACAAACACAAGATGTTTTTCTACCCCAAACTTTGCTAAATTTTCAAGGCTCTCAGTACCAGTTGCATTCTATTATACGTTTTTCTTGAGCACTGCCAGAAAGTTTAGGGGCAAGGAGGGAATGATCAAATGTAACGACCATTAGTGAAAACCACAGGCACCGAACAGCTGGATAATGTGAATAGACAAGTTCAGCTGAATCTCCAGAAATGCATCAATCACAGGATGATGGCAGCTTTTTGGGAAAGTTAAGAGATGCTTGAAAAGAAGCCCGAGCATAGAAGAAAAAGATATTTAGAGTTGGGTTTTCAAAACCAAAGTCTCCTTCATGGCCAATACATTTTGGAAAGGTGGCAAATTTGTGTGCAAAAAGACCTCTTCCTTTTATTTAGATCTTTAGGAAATTGGAGAGTTTTGTTTTGTTTGAGAGTTTATTATTTTTTTTTTTTTGAGCAGCTTAATAATTGGAATTGCCTCAGAGATGACGTCTGCCATTGCTTCACAAATGCAATACTGTTCTCCCTCTGGGGATTGTGCTGCAGGCTCCTAGGGCGAATATTGCAAAAGCCACTAATAATGTTCCTTCTCAGGTAACGTTTTCTGGTATAAAATATCTTGGCATAATATGGTCTAAATACATTGCAGTGTAATGTGGTCAACATGATAACTTTCTGACATACAATACTATCGTTTATACTTCTGTCTTGGTTTCTGTGGTGTCAGAGGTCCAAAATGTGTCAAGATGACAAATCCTTAGCTAAGGCAATGTAGAAGCCACTGTGGTCCTATACAGGATTTATAGTTTCTTGTTTTCCTCAGGAGAGAAAGCATGGGGTAGCGTAAAGAAAACTGGATGGGTGTCAGAATTCAGTCCTAATACCTCAGGAGGGTGAAGCCAGTAGATTTGGGCCTGGCACTTAACCATGGTGGGCCTTATGTCTTAATCGAAAGGAGCCGGATTACGGAGTCCTTAAGGGTCCTATCAAATGTGGACTTTCCAATTCTAAGATTTATTACAGTGAGGAGTATATCATGGCAGGTAGGCCTCTGGAATCAGCAGGCTTGATTTCGAACTAAGCCCTTTTGTAGCCGAGAGATCTTAGACGAGCTGCTTATCCACTCTGGGCCTCAGTTTCCTCATATGTGAGATGAGGATAGTAATAATAATACTTGTATCAGTTTGGATGTGCAGCGGGTGTTGATTCAGCTGCTCAACAGACTTATTAGAGACCCAGGTCTTTCTGACAACTTCACCATCTGTAATTTCATCTTCGTATTTGTTGTCTCATCTTACAGGATGGCTGTGGTCTCTCCAGATACTAAATCTCCATTCATAGCAGGAAGCAGAAGGTGGAAGTGGGAGGTGATTGCAGGATAAAAAATAAGCATTGCATGGGGAAAGGTCTGTGTTCCAGGGCTGCTTCCTCCTTTTCTCTGAAAAGGAAAAACTTTTCCCCAAAGCTCCCAGATGACTTCCCCTTATATTTCATTGGCCAGAACAGGACCACAGGGCCCTACATCTGCAAGGGAAGTTGGCAAAGGGAAAAGGGAAGTTGGAAGTTTTTAGCTTTTGTAATAGTGGTTAGGGGATGCTTTGGGGTTAGCCAACAAACAGGTTTGTCATACTGCCCCACGCAATGTCAGAATGTCACTTGGGGATAGTAGTTAACGCTAGTTGAGTGCTTAACTCCTGGGTCACAGCCTGACCCACGGCCAGCACTCAATAACTGTTAGCTATTATTCTCCAAAAGCCTATTCTTCCCTTTGAGCCTGATTCAACCTCGCCATAGCAATTTTCATCTTTATCATATGTGAATCCAGAATCCTTGGCCTTTGGCTTTAGAAAGCTCTTCGACTTCTTTTCCTTATGGTGATGCTTTGCTCGTGCAAGCTTCAGTGTGCCGTCCAGGAATGTTCGCATCTTAAATTTGTGAAAGGGAAGCTGAATGGCGGGGTGAGGGAGGCTTAGATTGTCCTGGACAGGGTGTTTTGTCTGCCCAGAGTCCCCCGAACAAAGCCACAGGGAGTTCCTTATGCATGGGTTGCCGTGCTTTGCACAATGTCCCTGTCCTACCCTGGACTTAGCAGTTTGGACCAGAGGGTGGTGCCTGACTCAAAGGTGGCCAGCGCAAGGCTGCAGTGAGATTCCTGTCCAGTGAGAAAGCTTCATACAGAGTGGTAATTAACTGAGCTAATCAGTTTCTCTGTCTTAGTGATAGTATTTGAATGCCAGATTCTAGGGATGTACAGAAGCTAAGGCACATAGAAGGGACAAGTAAGCAGACGCTGTGGGGCACAGAAGCCGCGAGAAGGCAGGAGCCATGAGGTGGGCAGACGAGGTTGTTGCAGAAGCTCTAGAACCTGAGCAGAGAGTGGTTGGCTTCCCACAATGGCAGCAATGGCCCGTGCTGTTGAGCGACTAGAAGACCAGATCCCTGGGGCTGCTGCTTTGCTCTGTGTTGCTATGGCTACTCTGAATCCTGGGGCATGTCCCAATTCTCCCCTGGCTGGGCTACCATCTCCCTTGGTCCTCCTGGGTCCCCACATTAATCCCTCTTTCTGGGTAACTGTGGCTTACAAAACTGTGGCTACCTTACAAAAGAATTCAAATAATTTGGGCATAACAGTGTGTTGTTCTGATTGGAATAATTGGAATAAGGGAGTTGGTATGTAGGCCTCTCCCACACTGGCTCATGGGACAGCCACCCTCACGGTGGGAGAAACCAGCAAGGACCAGGTGCAACTCTGTTCTGTGCAGGCACAAGCGCCCATCAGCTGGGCACCAGGGACCCCTGAGAGCCCCTTTAGAAGGGCATTCAGGGGAACCTGCTTTGCCACCAGACACCGGCTCCATTTACATAATCTTCCCTAGGCTGTGGCTTGTGTAATTCAGCTATTTGATTGACTTTATATTGTGTGATGCTGGAAGAGGTGAAGAAACAACAGGTTTTTGGCTGTACCCTCTGGCCTGTTCTGTTCTGTCTTGTTGGCTTTAAGGATTTCACGAAGCTTTGTGTTGCTGCCAACTGTCTCCTGGGGTGTTGTTCACAAGCGGCATCCTGCTTCCCATGTGCGTATCTGCGAGGGATCTGTAGGAAGTGGGACCTAATCCTTCAGTCGCCGGCACGTGGGTGGGGTGTGCGGACCGTGGAGGTTCGTGTGAAATCCCTTCAACGGCTCCACATGTTGCAGAATTTCTCAAAGCTTCAGTGCTCACGCCCGGTCTTCTTTTTCCTTTTTCCCCGGGAGAAATGGCTGTATTGGTTTGATTGGAATGATCGCGTTATGTCTGGCAGCTCTAACACAAGTTAACACAGCTTTAAAAACCAGTTTCCCTGACATCTTGGCATGGCAGATTTCCTAGTAGGGAATTGTTAAGCCACATTTCAGCTTCATTTCCAGGCATGTGTCTTCTTTATTTATTAACTTGAAGGTTCTGCCGTTTCTTACAGAGCCCCCATCCCTCTGTTATTTATTGTTGATACATTTTGTTTTTGGCTTTAACCAAATTCGAATAAGACTCCCGACTTGTAAACAAGTTTCCCACGCTGGGAACAGAATGGGGACTCCCGTGGGGACTCAGGAGGGAGAAGCTTCTGTGTCCCACCTCCACTGGCTGAGTGAGCTTTGCAGGGCGTGGGTGGGGGGACGCAGGGTGTGGGTGCTGCTTTGTGCCTACCACCTGGCGTTAAAATTCAAACACATTTCCCTCAGAAACAGTTATCCACGAAGGGCAGAAAGCCCACTTTGCCCTTCATAGAGCTAAACACTGCAGTGTAAGTTGCATTAGAGAGATTTTTAACTCCGGCTGTACATGAAAATCACCTGGTTGTGCTTTAAACCCCCGTGTGGCTCCCTCCACTAGAGATTCTGATTAAACCAGTCTAAGTAGGAAACCAGGCATAGCTACCTTAAAAAAGTTTCCCTGGAAATTCTGACATGCAGACAGGGCCGAGAGCCCCGAGATTTTGCCAGCGAGGAGCCTGGGTGCACAACTGAAGGGGGTGCTCCCTCTCGGGGTCGTGCAAGTCCCCTCTGCTTTGCGGGTCGCGTTAGGAACTCAGTCGACTTGGGATTCAATCTTCTGAATGAAGATGGGTTTTTAGTTTTACACTTATCTATCGCAAAAAACCTTCTAGGACACAACTCGTTTGTAATTTGGAGATTTCTCCCTCCCTCTCTTCCTGCTTCTCTTAATGTCATACCCCTTTTAACTCCTCTCATCCCGAGCCTTTGTCTTGTTTTTTCTCCCCCCTCATTTCTAGCACTTTCTTCTTCTCCTTCTGCTTCCTCCTCCTTTTCCTCCTTTTTTTCCTCCTATTTTCTCTTTCCTGTGTGCAGGCAGGCTCATCTCGTTCTCTCTTCTTGTGTATTTTGGCCATTTCTGCCAGCTGCGTCCCCTTCCATGATTCCAGGCCAGCTCACTTGTCCCGGATCTCGTTGTCTTTCTCCACCCCCGTCCCCTCCACTCCAGCACACCCACCGCTGCCCTGAAGCTGGCCAAGTGGCTGCAGTTTAGGACGATCCTCCCAAGGCTCTTCCCGACAGCCCCGCGTTGGGGGTGTGGGCCTCCAGCTGTTTTTCGTGGACCACTGCTTGGCCCTTGGTGACACCAGATGGATTTTCCAGGCAGGGAGGGCGGGGAGAGGGGGTGGTTCAGGAGGAGGAAATAAAAATTATCGAGGATAGAAAGATTAAACTGTCACTCACTCTTCTTCCCCTGAAGCTACTTTGAGGAGTAAAGATAAATGTCTGTAAAAGTTTTAAAACCTTGATTCATGGCCACATTGGGAGGCAGGTTCCCATCCTGCCACCCATCCTTGGCAGCAAAGCTGGCCAGGCTAATCTTTTGACTGTTTCTGCCCTCTGGGCTTCTCGAAAGATAAACAGTTCTATCTTCTTTTCCCTCAGCCCCCTCTGGCACTCCTGGCGCTTCTGCAGTCGGGACTAAGCCGCTTTGCATTACAAACTGGCCAGATCCTCAGAGCCGGGCCAGCAGCCCCCTTTTCTTGCGTGGGAAAGATCAGAGTAAGGAAAAAAGCCCAGAGCCCAGAAACATCAAGCTGGAGCCGCTGAAAGGTTTCCTTCCTGCCAGGCTTTGTCCAGACAGGCGGAAAATGCAACATCCTTGGGAATTTGTCCCCGGAGTGGTCTGTGAGAGTCTTGTGGGAGAGGAATGAGGGGCCTGTTCAGAGCTCTGCTCTTTTATCCACCGCTGGCTGCTGTCACTGTGGAGCCTTGGCTTGTCCCCCTGTGCTCCGGTTTCCACCTGCCTCCCAGGAGCACAGGACAGGGTGAACACGAGGTGGGGGTGTTTTGCTGCAGACCTCTCTGCTCCTCCAAGGAGCACGGCCTGGGTGTGTCCATGTGCGTGGGACCGCTCTCTGGGGCCCACTTCTGCGATCATTCCATTTCAGCTTGGCATTAACAGGGGCTCTGCAAAAAGGCTGGGATTGTCCACAGCATGCCTGTGAGAGTCACGGTGGAAGAAGCAGGGCTGGGATGGCATTCACAGCACTAATCTCCCTCTGCAGCAGTGCCAAGGAGAAAAATGAATTGACAACCTCTTGGGCTTTGAGCAGGGTGTCCAAGAGGGGATGGGCATATTTTGGCTGAAGGATGTAGCAGGGGAAGGGAATAGACAAGCACTGTTAGGGGCAATCGTAATAATAACAATTACACACTACGTGTTACATGCTACAGTCTTCAGTTCGCTTTCATATACACCTTGCTTATGCCTGATGATAAAATACTCACAGCGCAGCAAAGTATTCATATCCTCTCATCACAAGAATTCAGAGGATTGTGTGACTTGTCTAAAGCTTACACTGCTAGCAAATTGCAGAGCTGAGTCCTGTCTTGACCTGTGCTCTGGAGTGTCCTGCGTGATGTCGCACACTCTAGAGGTTGACCCAACTGCTTTGGTGAGACTGACATTGGGTGTCATAAATGGAGTAACACAAATAGTCAAATAAATAGCTCCGTATCAACTTGGAAAGGGTAGCAGAACCAAGACCAGTGCAAGGCTGGAGTTCTTGGGCAGTAACAGCCAAAGGACTTGGCCCTCTTGAGAGCGAGAAGCAGCACAAAGTGCCCACTCCAAGATGATCTAGTGAACTTGAGTCTTGTTTGGGCTGGAATTGACGTTGCAAGAGGGTACTAGAGGGATAGAAGTGGCAGTGGCAGCGGTTCCTTTCCAGGAGTAGATTAGGGCCACAGTGTGTCCATTGTGGTCACTGTGGCAAGCAACAGGAACAGGGTCCGGCTGGGAGGGGCTGCCATGGACTCGGGGAGGAGGCCTGGATTTTCAAACACCAGGGCTAGAGTTTCAGTGAGAAACTGAAAAGAAAATGGGAAGCCAAGGCCCTTATAAGAAGACAGTGAACAAACTAAGCCCACTCTATGGGGCAGAGTGGGGACATTAGGACCAGATGTTCTTGTAGCATCTAGGGGCTAAGTGTGACTTATTTGCCAGAAGACTCTCTTCTTCAGTAGATATGACAGGTTATAGTTTTCAAAGATGGCTGCAGTAGTGTCTCCCATCCCACACGTTTATTTTGCATTGTAACTTTAGCACTCCTCACATAGAGAGGTAGAGTCTATGTTCTCTCCCTTTGTCTCTTGACAGATTTGTGACTATGGTAGAAGTGATGCTATATGACTTCCCAACACTGGGTCATAAAAGGTACTGCAATTTCTACCTTGCTCACTGGAGCATTAATGCTAGAGCCCTGAGCTGCTATGTAAGCAGCCCCACTGCCCTGAGATCACCATGCTGAAAGGAAGCCCAACTAGTCCATATGGAACAATGACATGGAGAACGCCTGAGACTGCATGAAGAATGAGATGTCCAGCTAGTCCCCAGTTTGTCAGCTCCCCTACTGTTTCAGCTCCCACCGTCAACTGACTGTAACTGCATAAGAGACCCCCAAGCCACAGCTACCCAGCTGAGCCCATCCCAAATTCTTGATCTAAATAACACATGAAAGATGACTGTTGTGATTTGAAGCCACTACCATTAGGGATGATTTGTTACACAGCAATAACGGAAACCATGGGGAAGGAACAAATTCTCACGCTGAGATCACTGGTGGCAGATGTGAACACCTGGGCTACATGGAGATGGGCAAACTCAAGATCAGATACTGGTGCTTTTGTTTGGAGAAAGCTCCGATCCAGCATGAATAACATGGCATCTTGAGCATAAGTAAAAGCTCAAGAAGTTGGCTTACATTGAGAAGGTCCCAGATAGGTGTGCCAACGGGAGGTGGAATATATTAGTCTTCAGAAATCCAGGCTCATTCAGACATGCATCAGGCTTGTATGCAGGAACAGACTCTAGATGTGATAATGGTTTTCATAAGGTTTGGTAAGTACTGGGTAAGGCCAGTCTGAGCACGCTATGTAGTGCCTAGTACATGAGAAGTGCTCAACAAATATTAGGTTATTATTATTTTTATATTATTATAGACTTCTTCTTCTTCAAGAGGTCGTTGTTGTTGCTATTATTATTATTATTTGGTCCACCAGCATAGGCAGGGCCATGGTTCTGAGAGACTTGGTATTAAACCATAAACAAAGACCATAGTGCTCCTACTCAAAGCCAAATCTCATAACACTAACAATTCAGAATTTATAGCTTCCAAATGACACCATGAGTTCATTCAGCTCCCCAGTGAGGTAAGCAAGCAGATATTCTTAGTATCTCTAATTTCCAGATAAAGAAACTTCAATTTCTGGATGAAGCCCAGAAAATTTACCTAAATCTAAAAATCTTACCACTGATCAGTAGCCAAGACAGAACTTAAGTCCAGGGCTCTGATCCCAAATCATTCCTATTTTCACTATGCCCTCCTTGGTGTCCAGGTATAAGACCGAAGTTCCACAACTCCCTCCTGGCCAGAGAGCAGAGCAGGGCTGAGCAGGCCAGGTGGTCTCCTCTGAGCACCTAGCAGGTGATGTGCTTCCTGGCATCTCGCTTTGCTAAGAAGAAATGTGGGCAGTCTGGGGAGGGGACAGTGCTGCCAACCAGCAGCTGTGCCATGATGGAAGGGCAATGGCCTCCTGGTGGTGGGCCCAAGAACAGCACCTTGCTTCTTGAGTTGAGGGAGATGGCCAAGTTCATGAAAGTTAGAGCAGTTTTCTTTGGGTGTGAAAATGGATCCAGATGGACATTCTCGTTCAAAGTCTTCGTGGAGTTTCCCCTGCAGGGATTTGGTGTCTCCTTCCTGTGTCACTGCAGACACGTTTCCCTAAGTTTATTCTTGCTGCACGACAGCGCCTGGTTTTAAAGTTGCCCATATGTGAACCACACACTCGCTCTCTCCCTCCTGACAGAGTGTTAAAATGTGGGCGTGTGAAACGCTCCTGCGTAACTGAAAATCCTTGTCATGTTAGGACTACGTGTCTGTTCTATGAGCTGATGGAACTGGATGTCTCTGGATTTTGACTAAAGCCCCAGAGCTGAGGACAGTGGGCAATGTGTCCCCATAGTCTAAAGAAAGCAGCCCCCTCCAGACAGGCCAAACTGGCCCTTTGCCCTTCACCTCGCCATCCCACGGAGTCTACACCAGCAGAAGATTCAGAAAGCGGAGTTGTGGGGGAGTGAGCTGAGGGCTTTCGGGGACGGAGCTATAGCATTTGCCCTTCCCTTCCCACAGGGTCCCCTCAAATCAAGTGAGGGAGGGCCAAGAAGAATACTTATGAGAACTGCCCTAAAGTACGGTCCCTGCCTTGCCATCTGCATCTGAGAGAGATGCTCTCTGGGATCCTCCATCTCACCATTCCCCACGGAGCAGGTAGCCCCTGGGGTGAAGGGGACACGGGGACACATCTTCCTGAAGCCTGTCCCTCTTCCTCCCCACCATTACAGGTGTCCAGGACTCCCAGGATGTGTCTCCTTCCAGGGCCTGCTCAGACGGGTATGGGTCCCACCCACCCAAGCGGCCTGTGCTTGGCTCTGGGCCTGAGCGTGGCCGAGGGCAGCAGTTTTGGGGGGCTGCGGATGGATCTTGGATGTGCGGCCCAGGTGGCCACACACATGTTCCTGGCTCATGGTTGGGTCGGAGATGGGGTAGGGAGAGGAAGCACACAGCCTGCTGGCCAGGGCCGGGACCTGGGGATAGGAGGGGTGACTCTCACAGATTCTGATTCCAGGGAGACTGGAAATTCTAAATTCAAATTGACCTTCCAGGCCATCAAGAAGTTATATTTGTCAAGGTAAGAGTTAGAGCTTATTTTATTTAATAATAATTTTAACTTGATTTGTAGTTTTTAAATATTTCAGTATTTGGCATGTGGACTTCTATTTGGCTCTGGCCTTCACTGGCTCTTGCAGCGTTCGCCGGGGCCTGCAAGAAGGGGAGCGGGGCTCTGCTGCCTGCCTGGTTGGCTGAAGGCTACAGAAGAACAGAGGCTCACCCAATGCCTTGGGAGAGGGTTATGTATTCCTGAGAGTTTGGGGGCTGATGTGAACTTAAAGCCTGGAGCTTGCCTGGAGCACTCAGAAGTTGGGAGGTGAATGGCGTAATCCAGGTACAGCAGGGTGGGGAGAGAGAATGGCAGTGGGCAGAGCCCAATTCCCCACCATGTGGTGTGGCAAGTAAGTGTGAGCTTCCTATGGGCCAAATACATGCCTAAGTGTCTCAGGGAACCCTGAGCAAGAGGGCTCCCTGTGAGGGCAAAGGTTCAAAGTGGGAGGCTGGAGGCAGGGACGCAGAAGATCTTCCAGAGTGTCTTCAACCACATTATGCAATTGTGTGGAAAGAAACTTTCTATAAGACGTCCTCAAAGAACCAAGGGCATAGCAGTGTTTGAATGCCTCCGACACAGAGAACCTCCTAGTCTCAAGGTTCCTTTTAAAACTACCACCAGACAAGAAACGCAGGCTCCTTTTAGCCCCTTCTCCCCTGCTCTGACCCAGAAAGACTCAGCATTGGGAAGGAGTAGCGATCGGTAAGAAGAGGGACAGCAGTCCCACGTGCCTCACCTCTTCTGTCCCAACCCAGGTAGAGCCAGGCCTCGGCTGCAGGAAGAAGGAAGCATCGGTGTGCAGTGAGAGACAAGTTTTAACTTGGTTGAGACTTTTTAAAACCTGAAAGGCTCTTAACTACCATAATAAGACCTGTTCTTATAAGTAGAAGCAGTCCAGAAAGCTGTGGTGTGAACCCAGGATACTGTAGGGGGGTGAGGAAGAGAGACTCTCACAGAGCTTGGGATGGGGGGAGATAAACCAGTTTCCTTTTGTTCCCGGACCAGTTCATTAACCTGGTTACACTGTCAAAGATTCTGTGCTCACATAGCCTAACACCAAAGTAGGTATGCTCTTCCTTGGCCTTAATGCAGACTTGAACATCCTTTTGCATGGAAAATGGGTGCTGGTTTGATAACTGGTCCTTAGGTAGGAGTCACTTGTCCTCTCTTAGTAGGAAGATTGCAGTCAGTGAGCATGTGCTCAGGGATCTGTTTCCCTCCCCTCTCTCCACAGGCCATGAGGGCATTCACAGGGTTCACGATGAGAAATGTGAAAACTGTCAGTTTTGCATAGGAGTAAGGCCTGGAACACAGTGTCTGCAGCCCTTCTGGTGTGGTTCTGGTTGTTGGTGGCCACTGCAGGCACTGTGCTCTTGAGTCTTTGTCTTCCGTATGGTGAGCCCTGCCCCTCCTGCGGTTTCTCCAGTGAAGATTTCTGCTCATGCTGAAAGTTCAAAGGTCACTGGCTCAGCCTCTTCCCTCATGCCTACATGTGGGAACTATGACCTCATGATGTTTGGACAGTTAACATATCATTTCCTAATCAATGTATACTAATGCGTTATTTATTCTAGCATGGTGATTGTGTGGCCAAAGATCACCCGTGGCACTGGCTCGTATTTTGTTCTGTACATATTTATTTCTCAGCACAGACTGGAGAACAACGGGTTCTTTGATTTCGCCCAAGGAAGGATGGATTTTGTCAGACTAAACCTCACCGAAGGCCAACCCAGGAGTTCATGAATCCCCTTTTAGCGGTGGGTTGTGCCCTTGGGGCTGAGAGTGGTGAGGAGGGGCCTGTGCCTCTGTTTTACTTGCTACTTATTGCTCTGCTTCTTCTCTTCTCTGACCAGAAAGAGGGTGTTTCACTGAGGAAGGGCCATGGCAGGCCAGGCCCCTCTGACTCCCTGTTTACTTGCTTGGTTCAGAAGGAAGTGGCCACCTCACTTAGACGCTGAAATGAAGAAACAAGATAGGTGCTCAGGAGCCCAGCCTCACGGGGTAGCGGTCGGCACAGGGAGGCTGTGATATCAAAGTGACTAGGGACCCCAAGAGGATGACTGAGATGTGAGAGAAGGTGAAGTCTTGCTGTGGCCCTTTCTTAGCTCTGAGGGTCCAGTGGTCCGGCCTTTAGCTGAACTCTTGTCCAGTTACTGTCAGTGTTTAGGTGGCATTGGAAGGCCCTCTATGAAGGTTCCTTGGAATTTCTTGGCCACAGCCAGAGATGAAACCAGAGAAGATTAAACTCTCGACAGTCTCCACCCAGAGGATAGGATCAATCAAGTGCTCTTTTGGTGGCCAGATGGCAACAAGACACTGTGTATCAGACACAAGTCCCTCAACTCAGAAGGGCTGGAGGAAATCCACTCCCCGGGTGTGTGAGCCGCTCCGACACTATCAGGGTGTACGTTGGCCGTGGCTAGAGGAAGTCCTCTGGGAACCAGGAGCCTGAATGATGGTATTGTTGCACTTGAATGCTCCCAGGAGCTGTCTGAAAGAAAAGAAGAGATAATGTTGAAATGTTAAATGTTTCCAACAAAAGCTATTAGGGGAGAATTTCCCGACTCAGCACTTGTTGACATTTTTTGAGGTTTTTCATGGACAACATAAGGTTACTCTTTTGTACGTGCGTGGGTTTTTTATTTATTTATTTATTTATTTATTTCAAGTTTATTGGTTTTCATTGATGAGAGAGTTGTGCAATCCAGGGGCCCATGCATTGCCAGGAAAAGCTGGTAATCATTTGATGACCACTCATTTTTAGTGCCAGAGGAGGCCTGAGCATGGTCTTTACTGCCCTGGTCTCTGTTGAAGTTTGACCCACCTCTGCAAAATTTATTGGGGTATTGTCTTGGCAACTCCAAGTCTTGGTGGTCTTTTTCTTCCCATTCCTGTAGAGCTCTGACTTATTAACCTACATGTCATGGGGCCCTTGACTTGTGTTATAGGTTCAACTGGGGCCTCCCAAAGTTTATGTGCTGAAGCCCTAGTCCCCAGTGCTGCAGAATGTGACTGGACGTGGAGAGAGGGTCTTTATTTAGGTAATCAAGTTAAGGTAAGGTTGCTAGGGTGGCCTCTAATCCAGTGTCACTGGTGTTCTTACAAAAGGGGGAAATTTGGGGACAGATCTGCACGTAGGGAGAACATCACATAGAATATGAAGACAGAGATGCTTCTACATGCCAAAAAAAGTCAAAGGCTGCACAAATCTTTGAACATCAAATATATCACCTTGGCATTTGAGAAAACAGCAAAAGCATAAAGTCCATTTTCACCTTCCTCTCACCCTTCTCCCCAGAAGGAGGTCATAAAATCTAGAAAGAATTTTCTGACCTTCCTCTGAAGTAGGTCGTAGGACCCTCATGTGGGAAGTGCCCTTCCTATACCTAGAGGAAAGGAATATCCTTATCTCTGAAGACACAGGGACACAGAGAAGAATCTGAACGAACAGGCCTTGCTGAGTTCACTCCCTTTATTATCACTGGGTCATACCCCTGTGTCCAACCACACTATTCCACAACTGTTCATGTCATCATCAAACTTAGCATAAAAATACAGATTTCCCTCTTTCTTGCGGTCTTCATTTCCAAAATTTCCCATGCCATGTAAAACTTCCAGTAGATAAATTTGTTATTCCTTTCTCTTGTAATCAGACTTTTCTTATCGGGGCCTCAGCCAGAACCTAAGATGGGAAGAAAAGGTATATTTTCCCCTACAGACTTCTAGCCTCCAGAACAGTGAGACAATAAATTTCTGTTGTTTAAGCCACCCAGACTATGGTACTTTGTGACAGCTGTCCTAGCAAACGAATACTGTATTTGTTTTATAATTTGGAATTCTCTACTTTGCTTTATTTTCCTGTTCATGGGTTCTCCTCCTCTCCCTCTCGCTTCCCCTCACCTTCCATTGTGTCATTTTGGATTGGACCGTGCTCTGGAGCCAGACTGTTTACCTCAAAGCTCTGCATTTACTAGTCATGCACTTCTAACCTCCTTGTGCCTTTGTTTCCCCATCTATAAAATGGGAATAATAATAGTAACACATTCTTAGAATAAAGGAAAAACTGATGTAAAGCACCTAGAATAGTGTCTGCCTCGAATAGCAGAAGTTCACAGTCACTGTGCACAATCCAAGCACATAGACTTCAAGTGTACTGAGTGCCTGCTCTGGTGCCCAGTGGTGCTAGTACCGGAGGGACGGATTCCAAATTATTATAAGACATTGTTCCTGTTCAGCATTTCCACTCCTGAGGGTTTATAATCCAACTGGAGACACAAAACATTTGTAGGAAACAGTTCACAGTGCAAGGCATTGTGTTCTTACGGGATCACAGGATCAGCACGCTGGCTCAGTTAAGCACTTCTCGACCTTGGCAGCACATGAGACCTTACTGGGGAGACTTTAAAAATAGACTATTGCCTGGGCCCTTTCCCTAGATCAGTTAAACAGAATTTCTGAACCTTCGGTTAGTTGGTGATCCTCTTTTGTGCCTCAATTTCCTCATCTGCAAAATTAGGGCAATGCTTGTATCTACCTCCAAGGGTTGCTGTGCAAATGAAATGAGTGAATGCATGTAAATGCGTGTAACAGTGACTGCCAGCCACATAGTAAACATGCAACAAATGTGAGCTCTTATTGGTGAATAAATATTGAAACATTAGTTCCCAGCAGACTCTGCTCCAGCTTCACTACATGTTTGCTGATTCCTAGTCACCTGAAAAACTCTAAGAATAACTTTTGCCATCATCCTTCTCGTGTAAAGGCTATGGAGGTTTTAGAGTGCTTACAACCGGCACCCTTTGTTGGGCAGCACAGGCAGATTAGGTTCTTAAGTTGTTAACTGGGTACACAAGATTTGGAGACATTTATTAGGAATATTGCAGTCAACAATTCCAAAAATAGTGTTGCAGAAATCAGGTAGATACTATTTGGCTGGCCAGTGGAGGAAAGGCAATTGAGTTCTTTGGTGGAGTGATCCCGGAGCACAGAGGTTTAGGATATTAATGACAGCTGGCCTTTGCTAAGTGCTAGGCCTTCGCCAACAGGCTACACATGGATATTCTATTTAATTCTCACACTAAATGTGTGGGTGCTGTTATCCATCTCCACATTACGGATGAGAGATGAAGGCACAGAGAGGTTAAATAACTTACCTGAGGTCATACCTCTATAAGGTGGTAGAAAAATGATTTGAATCCAGGTTATCTGTTTCCAGACCTGCTCTCTTAACCACAGGACAATCTCCTGACACACCTGGTACCCCTGTGGCTGAATCTGTGGATGGATCACCTCAGGGTCGACTCCTTTCCTTCACCCTCTCCTCTTGTCTGTTTCCCTTCTGTTTTCATCACTTCTCTCCACTCACTGGTGAGGGAGGGATTGCTGCCCTGGGGGCATGGGTATGGCTGAACACAACTCCTGGCATTGGGCAGATGCGATCCACAGCATTTATTCGTTACATATACTCATAGCACAGGGGAGTAGGGCGCCTCATGCCATGCAGGGCCACATGGGCATTGCACTTGGGAACAGCAGAAGGAGGCAAGCTTTACAGCATCAAAAGAGTGAGGTGGCCCCTGGTTCCCAAGGGATGATGTGATTGCCTTACTTGATTAATTCCCTGGGCTGGCAGGAAGCTGAAACCTACTAGTCAGGTATAAGCGGGGACTGTACATGGCCTCTTTCAGCAAGAGGGATGTTTGGCTAGAGGACCTTATCCACAGAGCAGAATAGGCAGGGGGACTTGCAGGTGGGCAATTTGAGGCCTGCCACACCATTCCAGATGTCAAGGCAGCACATAATATTGAGCTTTGAGTTTAGGTCTTACACGACACCTTCTTCTTTTGTCTCTGTCTTTTCCTCACTTCCTGAGCTTCCCTTTTCTTTCCCCCATTCTCAAGCAATGGATTTAAGGTTAAAGACAAAGACCGGGCCTCAGCTTCTGGCCCTGCCACTTACCAACTGTGCAATTGCAGGTGAGGTTCTCAAGATCTCTTGGCTTCTGCTTCCTTAGCCTTATAAATTGGAAAATAAAAGTTCCTTTTTAAATGTATCTGCTTTGAGCTATAGATGGAAGCCTGAAAAGCACTTTCATCACAGTAGAAAGTGCTCAATAAATGTCAGCCATGCTCATATAGGTGGCCCAACTCCAGTGGTGACGTTTGGGGCTTAGTGGCTGGGTCTGAGAGCCCATCTGAGGATGAGGCAATGTGAGCTCTGCTAAGGTGACAGGGATAGGCCAGAGCTCCTAGAAGCTTGGCCTCAATATGACTCTACCTGAGGCATCTTCTCTTTCTCAAGAATCTCGAGGGCTCAGGCCAGCATAGCCTGTGCATTCATGCTTTGAAAAAAACGCAGCAACAATAGCTGTTTGGGCCTACATAGTCTTCCCTTATCTCCCGCTGTTGCTATGTGCCAGTACAATCAATTGTTCCACTGTCTCATTTGGTAACTTGGAAACTGTGCTAAGGATCTTTGATAACCACTTTGGCTGGAACTAATGTCCTTTCAGAGATGAGGAGGGGAAAAAAAGGAAAGCAAGACGACCTAGCCAGGCCCAGGCAATTCTCTAAATTAAGGCAGAAGCGGATTGCATCTGTGAAAGCAGGTAACTAGAAAGAGAATATTGTTCTACTTCCTTTCTTTCCCCCTTTATTCTCTGGGCTCATATTTCTAAGATCTTTAATTTTCAGAACTGAAACAAGAAAGTGTATTAATCTTAAATGTCTCCCATTAATCACCAAGTCCAGCCCAGTGGCGAGAGATAGATGACTCACTTCCACAGTTGATTTCTTGGTAACGGTGGGTCAAGGCTTGCCCTTACATTTCCCCTCCTGTCTCGCTAATGGAGAAAGCTTCCCCTTAGGAAGTACCCATCCTGGAGCAATTTTTCAAGGGAAAATTGCAGGCAGGAATAGCCACTGACATGCAAATATTTCTCTTAGGATAACAAGGTGAGTAGTATAGCATAGTGATTAGAAGCACAGGCCCTGCCTTTGACAGCTGTTGTAGGATTAAATTACAGAATTAAATAAAGCACATAATTCAGTGTAGGACATATTAAGTAGGTCTTCAATAAATAGGAAATATTCGTTACACCCTTCCTATGTGCCAGACACCGTGCTGAGTACTTTACTTTTGCCGTCATTTGATCCTCATCATATTTTGTGTGACGGGTGCCATTTTTTCCCCTGGTTTACAGATAGGGAAACCAAGATGCTACATGACTTGCTCAAGGTGCATGGCTAGTAAGAGACACACCAGGATTTGTACTCGTGTCGTCTGACTCTGGAGCACACGTTCCAATCACTACAAAGGCTGCCCTCCCAGCAAACAATGCCTGTTACTATGAACCAGGCACAATAAGCACACCCTTGCGGGGACTGAGCCCAGGATGGTGTCACGTATGTTGTTGTGAAGCGATGTACCCTCTTCTACCCCAATGACCGCTGGGGGCTCAGCAAGCAAATTAGTGGTGATTGAGCCATGAGGAGATGAATCCAGCCCCTCTACTGCTGACCAACACCCAGGTTCTTTTCTAGAAACCTGGAATTCCACAACATCGGTAGGAAGAGTAAAGGGCTATTTTTTGTTCTCTAGGCAGAATTTTTTTAAGATTCTCTTAAAAAAATTTTAAAGAGATGCCTTTTCTGACCCAGACAAATTTTATCTCATAGATGTCAGATAAGCTGCTCTGTCACTCAGCAGCTGGGCTGTCCCCAACTCCCTGTCAGTGCTGGAGTCCGGAGGAGCCAGGAGGATGTGGTGTGGGTTCGACAGCCGGGCCTGTTCAGATGCAGATGTCCCAGAACTTGGGGGATGGCTTCCAGAACCTGCGGCAGGAGGGAGAGCTGAGGGACTGCTTCAAACTCTAGGAGTGCTTTGAGCAGTTGAAAGGCAAGTTTGTTTTCATACGCCCTACCTTCTAAGACTGCACAGATGCCAATGTAGAGTTTCTGTGAAATATCTGTGTCCCCACATGGCAGAATCTAGAAAAACCCTATGGTGTTGGAATGACCCAATATGGTGAATCCTAAGCCAGGCTTTGGTCACCCTGCAAGCAATTCTGTCTTCACGCGGTTGCATGCGGGTGAGGCTGGAACAGACAGCACGTTTGGGAACACCTTCATGAGGTCAGGATGCTTTTCATTGCTCATCTATCACGGAACAGCTCAGATTTGCAATGTGCTACCCGCGTTCTCCCTGAAGCACAGACAATGCTTTCTTTCAACAGAGCGCGGCTCCGTGGGACGGGCTCTGCTGAAAGCGAGGCAGTGGGGGCGCAGCTGCCCCCTTGGGGAGGAGGGCTGTGGGGGCAGGTGGGGACCAGATGCCTGGCCGCTGCCGAGCCGGGGGTTGAGCACATGGAACAGCCACTTCTGGTTCCACTTACTCATTTTTCTGTGCTGAAAGGTGTCATATAAATGCTAAATAGAACAGAGAGAGATGGGCCTATCTATTTGCATTTCGTCTCATGTGAGCAGATGCGGAGAGAAAAGCAGCTTAGCCAGGGCGGTCCGGTGGGTGCCTGCCAGGCTGCCGTCTTCAGGTCATTTCCATGCCGCCCACGTCAGTTCCACTCCAGCGCACTAGACATGGTTCGGGGTGCAAAAGGGGTGCATGCCCTCTATCCTCAGTGAGTTTACAAAACTTTGGGGGTGGGCGCAAATTTAACCACAGGAACCAGCTGGGGACAATACAACCCAGCATGTGGCTCCGTGGTAAGCGTGGGAGTGGGCAGGTCTGGATGGAGTGCTGCAGGAAGGAGGTCGTGGGAGAGGGGGCCACGCGTGGGTGCGCAGGAAGCCTTCTTGGGGACAAGACTGGGCTTGCCCTGTGAAGGCTGGCCAGGGGGTGAAAGCCGGAGATGGGGAGGGAAGATGGTCTAACAGGACCTTCACATCTGCTGTTCTTCAGCCGACCGGCTCCCCTCATCTCTTTGGATGGTTGGGTCCCCCTCATCATTTAGGACTGGCCTTAAATGACTCCCAGGAGGTCTTCCTCAACTTTTCTAAGAAGCAGCCCTCTCCACTGCATTATTTTCTATCAGAGTATCCTATGTTCCCTCCCTCCATTTAACACAATGTGTAATTAGATATTTGCTTGTTGCAGCCTCCCGGTTGCACTGTAACCACCAGGCAGGCAGGGGGCCCGCGCATCTGTTTCATCCACTATTGTATTCACAGACATCCACAATGCCTGGAGCCCGAGAGGTGCTAAGTAAATACTTGTTGAATGAATGAGTGACATTTGAGGAAAGCCTCATTTAGCAAATGTATTTGTTGGCCAATTGAATCCAAGTCTTGTTTTATATTCCAGAAAGAAAACCTACAGATTCCATAGATCCAGCATGGAGCTGGATGTCTTTCAGAAGGAAGAGTTTTCATTAAAATGTATAATCACAACAAAGCAAAAAAAAATGAGCAATTGATGTAAGCATGTCAGTCAAGTCTGCATGTTAAGAAATAGAATAAAGTGAAATAACAACTTATAAACAATTGCACCAGGGCCTTGCATAAATAAACATGACTTGCTATTATGCATAATACAATGCGTGGCATTTTAGGCTTGGACCCTGTCCAAGGTGATTTGTTACTGAAAGAAGAGGGAGAATCTTGTCAAAACACAGCTTTACCTAAAATGTGATCCCAAGACACGGACCCAGAGGACAATGTTCCAGGGAGGTTCCAATATGGTTTTAAGTAAGAAGGCGGAGTTCTTATTTCATCTTCTGTTCAACTTCTTGTTTTGAATGAATGAGTAGCCTGGATTATTCTCCTTTTGAAAAACAATTGTTTTGTTTGGTGAGGACCAGAAGAGCCATGTCAGCTGTAATGCAAGAGAGAAACGCATTTTCAAAGGTAAATATCCTTGTGTATACAGGTGATTGCCTTTTTATTCACATTTTATCTGAGCAATATATAATTTTAATTATAGAAATTGGAGGCTAAAAATCAGAAATATCCTCACATTTTCTTGAATGAATAAAAACGGTCTCTCTTGTATAAAATTTCACTTGGGAACAGATAGGGGCACGGGAGTAAAATGATGGGGATTGTGAGTTCCTAACATTGGCTCTGTGCAATTAGTATTTTGAGACCCACATTTTATGCCAACTCACCAGCAGAACCAGAGAGTCAGAAAGTTTTAGAAATTGCTCCTTCCCACTTCCCACTCCACCTTCCACCACCAAGAAAAATCAAATTGTCTGTGGAAAAATATATTCTAATATTGAAAACAATCTTCTGAGTGAACTGTGGCATCTTCTCGAAGCTGCCATGCGGGAGTGTTCTGCAGAAGTTTTAAAATTTGGCAGATCAGGTAGTTTATGATTTACAGGCTATGAAAAGTAAAGCTGGTGGTCTGAGTTAAAAAGCACTTTGTCAGGCTTGCCTATGATCTTCTTCTTAATAGTGACTAAGAATAATGACTCATATTTGTAACCATTGTGGTTGGGTTGGAGCGATGGTCCAAAGCTGGGCTCCATGAACTGCCAGTTCCTGGACTGCCTCTCCTGCCCCTTCTGCCTGCCCTCTGGGCTGAATCTGGATTCCGAGGCAGAGGAGAGAGAACTGCCACAGCCAAATGCAGGAGTGCTGTGAGTGATCTGCTTCTTTTCTACCCTGCTTTACTTCAGGGTGTTGTGTGCAGGACATGGGTCCATCCTCACATTTTCCGCCTACGGTGAGTGTGACTGTGCTACAGGCGCCCTTTTCCCGGAGCCAGACTCTAAACCACAAATATAATACACTCGGACTCCCCAGTGCTGTACAGTACTGTGAACTACAGATCATCACGTAGTAGGGACACGATTATTTACAAAGAGCAATGCGATTTTAAAAATTGTCTCATTCCCTAAGCTCTGGAACTGGATTTTTTTTCAGTCTTTTTTATGTACTTGTGTTATCAAAAACTGGGATATTTGATCAACTTAAATTAATAAGAATGATCATTATGAATAATGTATTGTCACTGCCATTCACTCAGAAGGTACCAGAGGAGATATCAGCAGCAGGAGCATCTATGTGGAAACTCGTTCCTTCTCACTCACTGCCTTAGAATTTTTTCTTCCTTCTACTGCAGAGACATGCACTCCAAACTGCCAGATCCCTCAGTCGTGCAAGTGAAATCTCCAACCTGGAAACCAAAGAGCCCACATGCCTTCTAGCCTACCTTCCTGAAGAATTCTCAGGCACTTACCAAACTTTTAGGCTTATGTGTAGCATCAGGACAACAGGAATTACATGAGTAGATAAAAGGCATGAGGCTCAGACATGCATTATTTTTAAGCCAGAGAATTAAACGGAAAGAAAACTGAGAATAGAAAAATAAATCAATGAGATAGCACAGAAGACTGAGAAACAGATCAGTACATATATGTTACTTGGACATGTATGCTGAAAGTAGTGCTAAAATATCAGTGGGGAAAAGATAACTTATTAAATTAATGGTGTTGGAATAATTTCCAAGGTGAAAAAAAAATACTGGATTCCTTCCTCATACCATACACAAAAATAAACATAAGAAACAAAATTATAAGACAATGAGAACAAAATATAGAATTTCTTGACTACCTTAAGAGTAAGAAGACTTTCTTTAAAGTAGCAAAAAACATATACGGAAAAAGATTTGTAGATTTGACTATATTGAATCAGAAACTTCTGTATGACACAAGACAGAAGGGATGGGTCAGAGAGCAGTGGGGAGAATTTGTACCATATATAACAAGCAAAGGATTAACGTCAGAACTATATGAAGAAAAAGAAAATACGTAAAGGGAAAAAAAGCTACTTAAAAAATGAGCAAAGAGCAATAAGGAAGGCAATTCAAATAGGAGTATATCCAAATGAGGAATAAACATATGAACATATTTTAAAACTCTCTACCTTACTAGTAATCAGCAAAATGCAACTAAAGACAAAGAGATACCATTTTATACCCAGCAACCTGCAAAACTGAAAAGGTTGATGATATAAAATATTGATGAGGAATGGGAGTTTACATTAACTTATTAGTATAGTTCATTAATATAGTCAACTTTTAAGGCAATCAGTAGGTTTTAATAAAATCTTTGATGGGTATAATCTATGACTCAGCATTTCCACTCCTAGGTTCCTTGTTTGTAAAGGTGAAGAATTAGAATTAAAGAATTAATTAATAATTAATTAAAAAATTGGAAACAACTCAAGTGTCCAGTCAGTACAGAGCAGGAGTGACTTTCAAAATATTTAGCAATAAAATAAGGTACAAGCACCAACCAATCAGAACATATGCTAGTCATAGAGCTGGACAGGGTCCTGACAGCTGGGGGCAGAGTGTTATTATAACAATATAATAATATTTTAATAATAGATTCAGCTGTACTAGTGAGGATGTCTGAGGATTACACTTGGGTAATGGAGAGTAAAAGCCAAAGTGAGGGAATCTGAATTTAGATCCTCTAGGGTTGAATTCTGCCCTGTTGCTTGAGAGCTATGCAACCTGGGGCTAATTCCTAATTCCCTCTTGCTTTGGTTTCCTTGTCATGTACAACAAGGATTATAACAATCCCTTCTTCATAGACTTGTTATGAATATTGAGCTAATATATAAAAAGCTTTTAGAATACTTCCGGGCATATAGTAAGCACTCAATATACATAGTAGGAAAATGGAAATGGATAAATAAAATGTACTAATGTACTATAATCATATTGTAGAACACTACATAGCAATTAGAACTATTAATATATGCATTGACCTGGATAACGTTAAAAAAACATATTAAGTGAAAAAAAGCTGCGTAAAGAAAAACTTATATTATTTATGGATGCAAATGAGAAATTAAAGGAGAGAAATATGGACTAGGAAGACATCCATCAAATTCATGATATTGACTATCTCTGGAGAGTGAGAGGAATATGGTTGGGGAGGGGTACAAAATGAATTTCGACTTTCTCAGTACTTTTTTTAATCTCAAAGAAAAAAGTTCCAAAGCAAAATGATGAAAACATCATCATCTGTTAATTCTGAGTAGTGGCTAGATATTTGTAATATTCTCTGAACTTTTCTATACCTTTAATTTCTTTTAAAAAAGAGAAAGAAAAAGAAAGAGAGAGAGAGGAAGGAAGGAAGGACGGAAGAGTCAGGCCAGGTATCAGGAGACGCGAGTGCTGGCACTAGTTTTGCCTCTAATTAGCTATGTGACTTGGAGCCAATCACTTAAACCTTTCTAGACTTCAGTTTCCTCCTCTTGAAAGTCAAGTTAAGAATAATGTTTACCTCAAAGGGGTGTTTTTGAGAATTAAATGAGATTGGGGGAAGTTCTATAAATGTTAAAGCTCTATTCAAATGTCAGTTAAAATAAAATTGGGTTGCTGGATTAATAATTCCTAGGACTTCTCTAGCTCTAGTGGCACGTGGCTAGTAGAGATATTTTGGAGAAGAAGCAGGGTAATGTATATAAAGTTCTTAGCTCAGAGGCTGGCACCTTGCTTGTAGCAGAGACTGCTAGATGCCTCCTCAGTGTAGAGTCTCTCTTTCTTCCTTACTGACAGAGCTCTGATTTTATTCTGGGTGGTGATGTGCCTAGATAAAGAGATATATTTCCTAGCCTCCTGTAAGTAGGAGCTGTTGGCTGGGTTTCCAGAAATCTTCAAGAATTTGCCTCAGCTGGGAGAGCTACCCTTCTTGCCTTCTCCTACTTCCTTTGCCATTTTAGAAAGCAGAGATGATGGCTGGCATTCCAACAGCCATCTTGGACCATGAGATGACCTTGAAGATGTAAGCCATGTGCTAAGTATGATGGAAAAGAAAGATAAAAAGCATCTGGGTCCCTGCTGGCTGTGGAACTGCCATTACAGCCCGGGGCTGCTCACCTCAGGTCCTCTTTTATGTGGGGAAAAATAAACTTGTATATCAAGTCATTTATTTGGGCTACTGTTATATGCAGCTGCACTGAATCCCAACGGACACATTTTTGTTATTCTGAAGATGCTTATTCTCTTCCTATGTGTTATGATGGGGTAAATTAGTAAAGATGAAAATAATGGTAATGACACCTGTTCCTCTGCTAGTCATGGAAGAAGAAATACTCAATTGCTCTCTCTCTTCCTTACTCACCTGTTTTGTGGCTATGAAGGCTATCAAGGGCGTGCCTCAGGAAGCTCAGAGAAGGCTCTGCTGTGTACCGGCCTAGGGCCCTGGGCTGTCCTTAGCTCCCACTGCACTACTCATGCCCTATGGTGAGAGGGGAGGAGCCCTTTCCCCTGTAGTCTTGGATGGCCAAAGTTGAACTTGTTGCCCCTGGTCATACTCAAACAAAAGGACACAAAATAGCTTTCCATGGAAGTGGAGAGAAGAGAGAACATGATTACAGGTTCATTTTTGCCAAATCTTGCACTTATTATGTGATCCAAAGTTTTCTGTGGTCTGATTCTGGAGATTGCAGTATGCACTCTGTAGGGAAGATAGTCAACTGGTTATAAATGAATGTTAATCAGTACTAACCAGTAAGCAAGACCTCAGTCAAACTTTGGCCACGTGGAGAGCTAGATGACCATTTTTTAATGTAGCAGGGAGAGGAAAGAGAGACCTAGAATGTTCCCATAAGCTTTAGTAGTAAAGAGGACAGAAAAGGAATCCACAAGCCCTTTGGAGCCATGTGTAATATGCAAAGTCCCAAATGAAAAATTCTCCGGAACTAAACAGGGTAGCTCTAGCAATTTCACCCAAGATACAAATGTGAAGGAAGTAGGTTTAAAAGGGAATAAAAAATAAGAAAAGAGAGAGAGACAGGAAAATTGAGAGAGAGAAAGGAAAGGGAATATAAAGAAAAGGAAGGAAGGAAGAGAGGAAGAAAAAGGAAGAAAGAAAAAGCAAGCTCAGAAACCGTAGGATGAAACTTTACCTCCTTGAGCCTGGTGAAAGCCCTTTCTTGGCCTTGGGTTGGTGTTCACGGAGTGATAGCTTGAATTCAGGACTGACTCAGGAGAGGTGGGTTTGTTCTCCTTAGAGTGGTGGGACCCTTTGTGTGTCTTCCTGCCTTTGTACACAGGGCATTCTGGACGGTCTCCTGCGGGGCTCATCTTCAGGAGGTAATTGGAACCTCGTTCCTGAGCAGGTTCATCTGGATTTTAACCCTGATTCTGCCACTTACAAGAGTAGGCCATTGGGTAAGTCACTCAACTTCTTAGAGTCTGCTTTTCCTCATTTCCAACCCTTCCCTGGAAGAGTTGTTAGGAAGGAAGAGCCATTGTTAATGAGAATGCTTGGCAGGGGGCTTGACGCAGAGAAGCACCCCAGTAAGTAAGAGTGAGCCTGGTACCTTCCCTCTTTCTTACTGGAGGCGCCCTGGCTGTCCCTGCTGAGACCCTCCTAGGTGAGAATAGCAGGCAGGAGCCTCCGGAGGGCCGGCCAGTGGAGAAGTCCGCTCCATGCCAGCAACAGGGGTGCAAATCTGTAAAGAGTTTAAAAACAATGGTAAACCAACCGAAATGAGATCTGCTTCTTATTAGCACCATGTGCCCTCAATTTTAAGTAACGTCATGATAAAATACTCTTCCCTGAAAAAAAAATTGTAACAATCTAAATG
Source organism: Avahi laniger (assembly GCA_963575035.1). Classification (NCBI taxonomy): domain Eukaryota; kingdom Metazoa; phylum Chordata; class Mammalia; order Primates; family Indriidae; genus Avahi; species Avahi laniger. The sequence continues at coordinate 44,995 of CAUYSK010008051.1, forward strand.
TTAAATGATAGCTGTGGTTACTATTGGGTTTTAATGATATGTATCAGCTTCAAGTCAGCATATTTTTATTATTTATCCTTCGGTAAACATATTTTATAGGGAGGTTGATCTAGAAACTCCCTGGTTATATGGCAATAAGCCCTTATTTGAAGAGTCAGTTTGTTCATACTGGCTTGGAATCACTGCAGCTTGAGCTTGCCATTTCTTTCTTCAGACCCTGTTGCACTGCACATTCGTGCATTTAAACAGAATTGAAATAAACCATAATTGCAAAAGACAAAAGAGACAAAATTGGAATTACCTCATTTATGTCATCCTTTGTGAGCATTTTAAGTGTTTATTTGTGTTTAAAATTTGAAAGAGTGAAACCCTGAAAACCTGTGAGGTATGATATTTTTAAATGCAAATTTTAGTACATACATGCAATATTTTACTGCATGTAAATTATATCTTTAAAATTGAAATGTACTCTTCTTTTCAAATTATCACTATTTGTTTTAAAACTAAAGAATAAATCCAGTAAATACAATATTACCACAATTGCATGATTTAATAGTTGTCTGAGTTGTACTTTTTGTAGACATTTTGGTTTTATTAAAACTTACTTAGAAGCTGCTGGACAATTCTTTGTATAAAATAACACATCATGTTGTAAAGAAAAGATCAAAGTTCACTCTGCAATGTAGATATAAAGCTCTTGAATAAATTATTGTGCCTTTTCCTAATATGTACATATAACAAACTTTCTCTTTCTTTCTTTCTTTCTTTCTTTCTTTCTTTCTCTCTTTCTTTCTTTCTTTCTCTCTTTCTTTCTTCTTTCTTGCAAGATTATACATACAAAGTCCAATAAAGAAAAATTTTCACTGCCTTTCCTGGCCATGTTATTTTTTATTTTATTTCAAGATTATTGATGGAGATCATTTTGTTGAATAGAGGAGAGGATATTAAAAATGATCTGCTCTGGGTGTTAAATATGTGAGATAGGCCACTGACAATAGGTCTCACTGTCCTGAGCCCGGAACACCCAAGAGGGTATGTGGGGGCCAGATCACAGGGCCTCCCAGTTGCTTGAAGAGAATGCTTTTTCTCGACTCAGGGCACTGGTTTTCCACAGTCCGTAAGAGCTCCAACCTTAAGGAAAATAGCAGCAGCAGCAGTAGTCAAAACAAATAGCTTCTCCAGGCATCAGGCAGATATTTCCATCATTTTCTCTCCCAAATGGCCCAGACTCAGACTTCCTTCGGTCTGCTTCAGACGACCCAGCGGTTGCACCTTCAAATCAACCCACTCCACAAACTGTGCAGGCAGGAGTGGCTGCATCGTGATCCTTTCTCCGTGACGTTCATTGATTTCTTCCTGTTGTACCGTGCAGGACTATCTTTCTAATGCCCTTTTGAGACTGAATTAAACTTTAATTCTAGCCGAGGAGGAAGCTCTGGGAGTGTTGGACAGCACTGGTGTACCATCAATGAGACCGTCTGGGAGTTAATTATGCTATAACTCTGTTGCTGCTTGGAGCTCATTAATTCCCCTCCTCCTCCTCAGCCCCTCCCCTTTAGAGCTGTTTAGTTATTTCTAGCTGAAGTTGCTCATCGCCTGCAGGAGTCCCCTAGGACTTCACTGCTTACCAAACAATAACCGGGGCTCTTTCTGTCCTGCTGTAAATGTTCTCCTTCGCTGGAGATATTTCTTTCGATGATAAAAGCCTGGGTTTGCACACAGGGCAGCGCCCTCTGTCTGGCTGCCCTGGGCCCAGCCAGGTCAGTGGTAAACGCACAATGCAGGGAGTCCTGGACAGACAGCAGCTAATCTATTTCTCCGGCATGTCATTAACACAGGTGAACACAAATCCACATCAAACCTGGTTTCTTTTTTAAAGACCATATTTACTGCCCATTAGTAGTCTGGGCGAGTGAGAACAAAGCTATTGGTGGTAAGAATGTAATTCATCACAGTCATTAAATGGGTTTAAGTACAGTGCTAATGTGGAGAGTGCAGAGAGTTCTATTTTGACATCTTAACCCCCAAAATGAACAAAGGCAAGGAGAGTTTCTGCCCACTGTCTTCCTCTGCCTCTCTTTCAGTCTGCCTCTGTTTTTATCATCTCTCTCCATCTCTGTTTTTCTCTGAGTTAGTTCTGTGTCTCTTTGAATCTTTTGTTTCCTGTATATCCCTGTCTTTCCTAGTTTTCCCAGAGGATTTCTCTTTTTTACAAAATCTTTCTTCCTCAATTTAACAATATAACATCTAATAACTTAAGTAAATTCTTCCAGAAACTAAAACAAAAAACAAAAGAAAACAGAAATATCTTTACCCTACTGCTCCTACGTGCATCATGTCTCCCTTTGTTTTAGGTATCTTGCCAACATAGCCAGAGTCATGCACTTGGCTATGCAGTTAGGCTTTTCACCAAGATTTCAGAGAGGTCCTGGTACTACCTGCCGTCTCCCCGGCCACCTGCTTTGGTTGAAGCTCTTCGGTTCATGGGCAACAGTTAAGCCAGTCAGCTGATTAGATGTCCCCCTTTCTCACCCCGAGCCCCCTGAGAACTCGAGCTTATCCATGAAATGCTGATCTTTGGTGCTTACAAAAGAAGCAGCCAAGAGCAAATCTCAAGCTCTGAGCATGTAATTTTTACCTATACAGCGAAGCGTATCACAGACCCTAGAGCCGAGGTGCTGAGGCGCCAGGGATATCAGACTCATTTCACACAGCCACAAGGAGCAGCTGCCTGCGGGAGGGGTGGGGTGGGTTGGGGTGGCAGCTGTTTCAGACAGAGCAGCAGTGCACACCGCTTTAGGACGGAAAATGAAGAAGGAGCACCATGTCCAATCGCAGCCACAGGGGTCCCTGAAGTAGGCAGGATGTAATTACCCTTGATGCATCTCTCTGCCTCCCAACTTCAAGGAAGTTTATAATTCCTCCTTATTTAAAAAAATAAAAAATTATATATGGTCATGATGCCAGCCAATGCTGGCTTCCAGGAGCAGCTTTAAAATATGCCTCTGTGGAAAACATGACCCCGGGAGGGAGAATTCAAACGCCATGAACCATATTTCTGAAGGCCTGGCTCCAGGCAGACAAGACAAAGCAAGAATTTAGCGTCATTGAAAAAAATACTGGATCGATTTATTTTCCGTAAAGACATATTTTACGCTACAATAGTCATGGTCTACTAGAGGAAGGGCATTTTTAGGCTTTACATTGATAAAGGGAGGTTATTACCCAATGAATGACATTTAACTGTAAATGAAGATTTTTTCTTTTACTTAAAACTCATTAAATATAACATACATACAGAAAAGTATAGAATAACAAATAATGAACACCAAGGAATGGGACATCCTAGAAGCCTGCATCTTATTTCCACCCAACAACCCCTTCTTCCCTAGAGGAAAGCACTTTGTTCTGACTTTTGTGGTGATTCACAGCTGCCTTCTCTTTATAGTTTGATGACCTCTATATCCCTAAACACTATAATGTTTAGCTTTTTCTCCTTTGAAACTTTATGTAAAGAAAACCATATAGTATCTATTATTTTCTGTCTTGGCCTCTTTCACTTTATGTTGTTTTTGAGCTTCATTCATGTTAAGTGCATTTCCAGTTTATTCATTTTTATTGCCCTTTAGTATCCCAGGGTATGAACATACCACAAGTTATTTACCCAGTCCCACTGAGTATTTCTTTACCCGCTGATATTAATACTTGGGTATTTTCCTGGTGTATCTATTTCTCCAGGATGTTTACGTAGGAAGAGAATTGCTAGATCTTAGGGATGTACGTCTTCAACTTGACAAGTGTTCTGTTTGTCTGTTTGGCATCCATTCATCACAGGGCCAACTATATTAACTATTTTCTTATTTTCTGTATTCTTGATGTTCTGGCATTTGCGGGCCTTACAGACCTCTCCCAGGGCTAGCCCCTCGTAGGTCTAGTCAATTAGTAGAAATTACAAAGGACTTGGCTAGGAGTACATTTTCCATATACAAAACAACCAATCCAGGGTCTATACCCCCAATCGCCTCCTTATCAAACCAAGCCAGTATCTCTCTTGCCTTAAATCATGCCCGGGCCAGGTTCCAGGCAAATTGAGACCACTCTTAAAGCCCAAAGCCTGGCAGAACTATTCAAACAAGCTGATCCTAAGCTCTACTCTGCCCTACCTTACCTTACCTTTCTTTTTCTCTTTTTTTTTTTTTTTTTGAGACAGAGTCTCACTGTGTTGCCCAGACTAGAGTGCCATGGCGTCAGCCTAGCTCACAGCAACCTCAAACTCCTGGGCTCAAGTGATCCTCCTGCCTCAGCCTCCTGAGTAGATGGGACTACAGGCATGCGCCACCATGCACGGCTAATTTTTTTTTCTATATATTTTTAGCTATCCAATTAATTTCTTTCTATTTTTAGTACAGATGGGGTCTCGCTCTTGCTCAGGCTGGTCTCGAACTCCTGAGCTCAAACAATCTGCCCACCTCGGCGTCCCAGAGTGCTAGGATTACAGGCGTGAGCCACTGCGCCCGGCCTACCTTACCTTTCTTGAGAAAACCCCAACAAAGGCTGTGGCCTCAGCTCTCCCCTCACTTCTGTCTTCTCCTTCTGACACCCTGCAGCTACCCCTGCCACCCTGCGTGGTGTGAAGCACCTCCTTCTCTTAGGAAATGTAAGCAATGGATTCTTCAATGGCATTAGTTAGTCACTCAGGCATATCTCTGTAACTTAAATCCCAGGTATAATTTTAGAACAATTAGATAATGCCAGACTGCGTTTCAAAATGATTGTATCGATTTTCACTCCCCCTAGCAGTGTATCTGTGCCTTTCCAGAGATGCTCCATGAATGGACAGGATATTTCATTGTAGTAACAACATAAAATCAGAATTTGAGTAAACCTGGGTGGGTTCCCGTTTAGAGACCCATGCTGAATGCATAGTGGCGCCATTATTGCAAAGGCCTGGCCATCAGCCTTACCCCTGGCAGTGGGTCAATCAGGTGGGCACCAGATGGCATGTCCATGGGGTCTTTAAGAAGGAACCTCAGGGTTCATAGTAAGCGGTGGAACACTGATACTTTTTCATTCTGATGTAATGGTTTATTTTTAAAGCACTGAGATATTTTCTAAATTTGCAGATGCTTTAGTTGCCTGCTTAATGGCTAGTTCCCCTGTTTTCCAGCAGAACTCTGATTTTGTTTGGGAGGCAATGTGCCCTAGTGATGGACCATGCTTAGCCTAAGTCAATCAGAATAATTTCATTCCAGATTTCCCAGCCTCCTTCAGCTCTAGCAGTGGGGTATATCCCCTGATCATGTGACTTAGTTTTGGTCTATGAGATATGGGCAGAAGTCTGGGGGAGGCAGATGCAGCTGGAACCCCCTCCTCATCATTGCTTTCTGCCCTGATCACTGGAATTACCACCAGAGCTTTAGGAGCTATCTTGAGGTGATAATTTAATATTAATTTAAAGCCCTGACAATGACAAATCACTGAATCAACACCAGCAGCCACCTTCTTTCAGACTTCTTATGTGAGAAAATAATCCCTTGTTTGTTTAAACTGGTTGTTCAGGTTTTTTTGTTGTGCAGCCAAATGCAACTCTTAACTAATGCACTAAAGCAGCGGTTCCCAACCTTTTTGGCACCAGGGACCATTTTCATGGAAGATAATTTTTCCACGGATGGGGGCAGCGGTGCAGGGGATGGTTTCAGGATGATTCAAGTGCATTACATTTATTGTGCATTTTATTTCTATTATTATTACATTGTAATATATAATGAAACAATTATACAACTCACCATAGGTTGGGGACCCCTGCACTAAAGGAAGCCCAGTGTCTTAATACAGAAATTTGTAATTTAAAGGGGAGTAGAGTTGGAAGTATTTCCTTTGAATAATTCAAACATGAACACATGAGAGACTGCATTTACCTTTTATTCTGTATCTACTTCTTTGTTTTTCCAAATATTCATTTATGCATTTTTCTATCACATATCTGAGAATTTACTATGTGTTAGGCATTGAATTAGGTGCTGGGAATAAATAAGAGAGTGTTCCTGTCCTCCAGGGGCTTGTAGTTTATTAGGGAGACAGATGCAGAGAAGGGAGTAGTAGGAGGGGGAGCAATAAATCAGTGTGATAAGTAAACAACAGAGAAATGGCTAAAATATCTTATTAGCATAGAAAGGAAGTGATTGATTTTACCTGGGGTTGGCAGGGCTTGGGACAGGGCAGCAGATAACTCAGAGAGGAAGTGAGTTATGGCCAGTTGGTAATATTTAATCTTGAAGTCTTGAAATATCAGGAGGATTTGTAAGTCACCTATGAGAGAGGACATTCTGGGCAGAAGGAATGGGTGTGTAAAGGCACAGAGGTGTGAAACCAACCACATGTGCTAATAGGCTAGGGAATCACAGTGCAGTATTATTGGAGTGTGGCCCTTGAATAACTCTAAATGAGTTCCTAATCAGAATGGGGCAGTAGGTATCAAGTGCACATTTATGACATAAAGTGATGGACACATTTTTAGTTATCACCTCACAGCACTGGCTATGGAGTCCAGTTGTAGTGGGACCATGTAGTGAGGCCCGTTATCTGGGGACCAAGAGCAATTGCTAAGGATTATCTAAATTTTGAATGCCAAGTAAGTTTCACCTTGCAGTTAGATCTGATTGGTAAGTGCGTGCTCAGAATAGCATGTTTTGAAGAATCTGAGGCCCTTACCTACTATCAGCAGGAAAGCCTTGGCTGACGACGTGGGACCATGTGCCATGAATTTGCCACCTTTTCTCTACATGCCTTGCCCTGCAGAGTTCAGACACTGTGGAGGAGGCCTGCAGAATCCAGCTCATGCTGTTTCACATATTGCTTACTTTATTACGTGTACGACGTCGCTCTAATCACCAGAGTTACCATTATAAACTGCATCAGCCATCTGCATGCCGGAGAACAGCTACTGGGACGAATGCAATTAAAACTCCCTTGGATTTCAAGTGACAGGAGATGAGGTACTGAATGTCAAGGTCTTATTTAAGGAATGATAAAACAACCAGCTTCGTGTGCTATTATTAGAGCAACAACATTTGTTATAGATAAAAATGAAGAACAATTTATATTTTGAGTCTCTCTCTCTCTCTCAAACTGAAATGATCTCAACATTCTATCCTACAAGCTGAAATGGTACATATGTTTACAGTAGGCTTGTTTGGTCCTCAACTCTGAAAGTATTAATTTTCTCATACTTAGAAAGAGCCCTTTGTATTAGAGCAAGGCTTTGCCTTAGGTAGCTGGGTTCTGGGACACACATATATCACATCAAGTGACTGGAGAGAAACAGGTCTATGAGCTAAATTAATATCACCAATGCATTGTTTGTGCACCTGTGGAAGACAAAGGTATGTTTCATCACTAAATGGCCATTCCTAGACCATGTGGACAGGCCCCGGTAACATGGATGGCGAATGTTAAACCTAAAGAATCTCTGTCTTTATGGATACAAGAAACTGGACACTCTTTAATGCCATATGAGCATATTTAAGAGCAGTTCTTGGGTGTCCGTGTTGGAAAAAAGACTACAGAACATTTCAGCACTGACGTGGAGGCCATAAATTCCGGGAGAAACCAGTTTTTGTTGCGTGAACTTGGATGAGTTCTTTGTCATCCCTGAACCCAGTTTCCTGATCTGTAGAATGAGAAAAATACCTCACAGTGTTTGTTGTTCAATGGATCTAATGACTTGAGATTATGTATGTGAAAATGGCCTTTAAATTACACAACACCGTATAAATAATAGGTGTTATAATTACTATTGTTGCCTCATACTGTCATTACAAGGTCCAAAAGAGATAATATAGGTGAAATTGCTTGGAAAAGTACTTGTACAAATCTATCTGGAAGAGTACTAATGTAAGGTAGAAGTTGAAGTAATAGCAGCAGCGCTTTTGGTTTGAGTGGCTAGAGACTGTGAGAAGTGTATCAGGTATCAGGTTATCAGGTCATTGTGGAAATAAAAGTTTTAGAGCATTTATAAAACAGGCAAGGAGTCAATTCAATAAAAATGGAAGATGCACCCTGGAATTTCCCAGAACAGAGGCGTCAATGTCAGGGGAGTTGTGAACAGGTTGGAAGTCATTGTGCATGTGGCATTTCATAGTTAATTGGCCTTTCCATGATAAGAATGAGGGACTGACTCAGGTTACAATGAAGCAATGGAGATTCACTGATGGATGTATGTAGGCAGGAATATGCACCACACCTCATGGGAAATTGCAAAGAGCTAAGTCTCATGGAGAATGGTATGCACAGCAGGAACTGAGAAGTTATATAGAATCAAAAGCAATTTCAGGAACTGGATTATCTTGTTGTCCTAGAGGGGCAGGAATTTTCTCGTTTTCCGCTGTTTGTGCCACTGCACAATCAAGGATCTCATCATCTCTTCTGTATGTCACTCGGGTTTCGCTTTCTAGGACCCGAGGCTCACTCTTGGTTTCTGCCCCCTCACACTTCCTCCTGCCTGTTTCAGGTTTCTGCTGCATGTCTCCGAGCTTCTGTTTCCTTCTTACCTTCCAACTCATGTGATTCTCACTGAGACTCTTTGGGAGAGAGAATCTGAGTGATTCCATTCTTCGTCATTGTCTTTGTTGGACATGACTTTGTGGCAGGCCAACTCAGAGGTGGGCTGTGCTTAGGTCAGGCTTCTGAACCTGGACCAATCACCTGGGGTCAGGGAAGGAGAGTCATAGGATTTGAGCATCGCAATTTATGCTCCTAGAATCCTTTGGCTTGGTGCTGTTGGTGGGAACCTCTTGGGGTGGGGAGGGATGGGGGTCTGTAGGTGGCAAGTACCCTGTGGCTTTCCTGTTCAGGACGTCGGTGAGGGTGCTTGTGCTCAGTACACATGTGACGGTGCTTGGAGCACTGTGACACTCAGTTTACTTCCATTACTAGGTCAGTAGGAGCAGTAGCTTGATTAAGGCACTTCCTGTAAAAACAAAAACGTTAAATAAACACCCTAAGTATGATAATGGTGATAATAATGGCAAACAAGATAAAGAAGGAAGAAGAGTAGAAGAAAAAGAAGAAAAATATAGGGGTTTTGAAATATTTTTGTTTTAAGCCACTATGAAAAGAAAATGTACACCATAAAGTGTTAGGAATATTATGTTTGGCCAAAACCAAACCTTGCTTTGGATTTTGGTTATTTTATCTGAAGTAGATTCGAAGTAGCTTCCTCAACACGATTAAGAAGCTCAGAATTTTGGAACCGAAAGAAACCTCGAAGAAATCCACTCTACATTTTGCATGGGCCAACCCCTGAATCTTAGCAACTTGGGAATGAGGCTGTCAGAGACTGAGTGGCACAAGCAGGTTCCTCTGTGATTTCAGGACAGAGCAGTGGTTCCCACTCAGTCTGTGCTCGGCCACAGACTAGCTGACCCTGCTTGGCTGGCTTCCACTGAGACACTTGTACAGATGGAAATTTCATTGGCTTGAAGAGTTAGCTACCCCTTCCATGTGGGCAGCTGGCGTGGAGTTCTTGCCAATGTTCCTCACGTAAAACAGAAATCTGCTTTTTCCACAAAGGGGTGGTATATTTTGTAAGATTTGCTTTAGTCCTTGGGTGTTCCCATGCCATTTTTCTGTGTCCTGTTCTCACCCCCAATTTGCTCAGCCTCAGAGCTGCTATCACATGGCTGGAATAAGAAGCTATGTTGATTTCCCAGTGCTTATGAAGACCGTGACCACTAATAACACAACACAAAACAAAAATAATAGCAAAATGCTACTGTTAGTTTCATCAATCTCTAACTTGCCTTGGGCAAGTCACTCGCTCTTTGCTCTTCATGTTTCTCATTGAGCACTAGGATACATGTGTTCTTAACACTGTGCTTGGCTTATAGAAGATGCTTAATATTGTACACCTTTCTACTTAATCCTCATAAGGACTTTATGAGGAATGAAGCTTAGAGAAGTTAAGTAATATGCTCAAGTTCTGGAAAGTAGTAAGTGGTAGAGTTAGAACAGTCAGAACTAATTTTCTGATTTCAATTAGGTAGTGTTTTTGCTTCACCAGAGCTCCCCACAACCACCCCTGGGACAGTGGTTGGGAGAGTGTTTTGGAGAAGGCTCCAGTACTGGAAATGTTCTTCCTGCTTTTCTCTTCTTCTCAAAGGGGGCTGTGTGGTGGGAGCCCCAGGGTACACCCTGATCTAACTCTCCTCTCCCTGGATTTAACCCTCCCAGGGCAGGCCCTGTCTCGATGTCTCTTTCCTACCAGGCATCTGGTGGGCCACTTTCATGCCTACCACCCCTCTGCCCTGACAGGGGGCAGGATCCTGGCTCTGGAGGTCTCTGAGGAGAGCTGCAATCCTCTTCCTCCCCTGCCTGTGATTTGGACTGTTTGACATACCCCGAGGGCCCTCAAGCACTTCTTGCCACAGACTCTAAGCTCCTCATCTTGGCAAGTCGACCTCACGCTCACCAAGTTTGCTTTCCTCAAGTTAGGGTGGCTAATGTGCGTGGAATTACTCAATACGATTTATGGAGAGCCCCACATAAAACTTGACAGGCTTTATGTCTCAGGTGATGACGAACGTGGCCCTTGCCAGTGAAAGGCCACACTTTGGCTGCCCCTTCTGAAACAGTCTTGTTGACTGAAGTTCTGAGCAGGATTTTATTGGCACCTATAAATAGACAAATTGGTGGCTCCACATTTTCTTTCTCATGGACAGATGTGGCATGGGGCTTGCTCTCAGATGTCTGCCACGGAGTCTAATCTGACTATACGTGGTACCCCAAGGAAAATTAGAACTCTCCTGAAACCAAGAAGAGTCTTTGGAAAAAGACTTTTGTGTAGGTCACCTGGAAAGTGAATACCCTTAGCAGTTATATGTAACGGTAGTCTTAAAAAGGAGGGGGGAGCATGAAGAAGTGTCCGTGTGCTCAGAAATCCACCCAAATGCATACACACGTGCACATACTTAAACATGTGTGTCTGCCAAGACTTTAGCCTCCAGCTTGCTATGTGGTCACTGAATTCGTAGACTTGTTTGTCTTACTGAACAAATGATTTAACCATTTCCACTATCTTCTGCAGATCATTGGTAAATGTCCAGATGGGAAAGAGTCTGCTGCCTGGCCAAACTGCCAGTCACCCCATGAGCAGGATTTACAGCAAAAGAATTATCACTATTTCTCCCCCATGGAGAAGCAAAGGCCCTCACGCTTGACCTTGGCGTTCCCTTGTTGCTTTCCTCTCTTCCATGACACCTAGGATTGATAGTCTTTATCTTGGATATTCTTGTGAATATTTGCTAAATTTTAATTTATATTGAATACAATTCAGAAGACTGAGGCTTTCCTAGTTTCAGATCTCCTGAGAAAGGTATGAGTGTGTTAAAGAAAAGATCTCAGCTTGTCTCATGGCTTAAAACCACCTGAGATCACTGAGCTCAATCCAAGGAATAAAGTAGATTACTTACTTCCTGTCTGTTGAGTTTTATCAAAATGTGATAAAACCTGGTAATGAAAAATGATGGCTGAGTTTGTTATAGTTCTGTTGAGGGGCTCTGTACAGGTAGGCCAGGCCATAACTCATTTGTCCGGTTACGGTTTTTATTATTCTGTTTCGTGCAGTTTTGAGGAGTGAGGGGAATTGCCCTAGACAACAGATGTGGGAGACTATTTTCTTTCTCTCTGTCCCATGGACAGGCCTGAGGCTCCAGCCCAGTGACTCACTGTTACGGTATTATATGCCTCAAGATTAAGAGTGTGCTGTGCAAAGTGTGGGGAAGGATTTATCAGTGTGAGTTCTTCTTTTGAAGTATGGGGGCAGGCTACTTTGCTGATGGTTTCTGGAACCTGGCCAAGCCCCAGTATGCTGTGAAAATAGCCGTCTTAGGTTTTCTTGGCACATGAGCACATTCGCACTTGATTCTCAGACCTCCATTGCTTTCTGATGTTTCTGAGGCCAGTGTTCTTGGGACTTAGGGCCCAGGGCCAAATTGTAACCCTGCCTGTTTTTGCTCCTTCGAATGCCCCATCCCAACATGGATTTGATGGCTCCAGATACAGACTGTTACACCAATTTGAGATCCAAAGTACAGGCTGGTTTGAGTTGTTGTTAAGCATTTATGTACAAATTTCCCTATAGCCCACACTTCCTGCTGCCCTGCCCCCACTAGCATGATGTGTATGCTTAATGCTTTTTACTACAACAATGCTTTCTGTAATACAACCATGTGTCTTTGCATTTCCTGCTTGAAACTAAAGCAATGTGTATGTGGAGACAAACCACAGTGATGCCGCTATAAATCTATCAGTACATTGAACAATTAAAATCCATCCTTCTCTAGTGACAAATCCATCATCTGTTTGCTGAATCTTCCTCCTCTCACCTTTACTCATCATCACACTGTTATTAATTTTGAGAACAAAGGACATAAAAGGCTAATTATGTTAGATTCCCAGACACCCTTCCAGAGGTTTATGTATTAGCCACATTTCTTACCACCCAGCTGCGTGTAATAAATGGCTTCCTTGTAAGTGCTTATTTCCCAATAGACTACCCATTTCAGTTCTTCCTCTAGCCTGGTAATGAGATTCTGTCCTTCATGATTTAAATCTTGCCAACCTGTGTTGGGGAACCCATATGTAACCTTGCTGGGCATCTAATGCACTCTCTCTTTTTGAGTGGGCAGACCCTTTAATAAGGCAAGTTGATATGAATGGGTTCGCATCTTAGGAAGGCCTCAGAAAGCTGTCAGATCCACGTCAATGGCCTCCTGGTTGAAAAGATAATTGAATGTGGTTGTAGGTTGGGTCCTGTTATGGGCTGAATTTTGTCTCCCCAGCCCTCTCAAATTCATATGTGGATGTTCTAACTCCCAATACATCAGAATGTGACCTTGTTTGGAGAGAGGGTCTTGCAGAGGTAATCAAGTTAAAATCAGGTCATTAGCATGAGTCCTAATCCAACATTACTGGTGTCCTTATAAAATGGGGGAAACTTGGAGACAGATTCCCCACACAAAGAGAATACCATGTGAACGTGACAATGGCCATCTACAAGCCAAGGAGAGAGGCCTGGAGCAGATCCTTGCCTCACAGGCCTCAGAAGGAACCAACTCTGCTGACACCTTGATCTTAGACTTCTAGCCCTCAGAACTGTGAGACAATAAGCCTCTGTTGTTTAAGCCACTAAGTCTGTGGCACTTTGTTATATCAATCTTAGCAAACTAACACAGGTTCCTTTGACAACAGACTCTGAGGCAAAGATTAGCCTGTAGGAGGTTTGTTAGGGAGTGCTCTTGGGATATGCTTTCATGGAAGAGAGGGGAAAGAAGCAGACTGGGAAGAAGGAGAAAGTGAGCTGTGATGTAGTCCCAGCAAAGGCCACAGATTTCTCCATGGGCAGCTCTGGAACTGGGATGGCCCTTCAGAGTTGGAAGATGAGTTTGGGCCTTTAGGTCTCTCTGATCAGTCATCGGGTGTGAGCTGCATCTGGAAGGAGGTTTGACCTCTGCTGAGGCAGTTTTCTTCAGCTGAGGAAAATCTTAAAGAGGGTTAAAAGTTGGGGCTGGTCTTTTGGGGGCAATCCCAGCTGCTGGAGGACTAAATCCTTCATTCCTCAGGAGGGATCTCAATAGCAAATCACAGCATCCACCATGAATGCATGTCATAATGAATTGGTTGAATTAAGAGTGGCTTATAAAATTTCGTGATTTTAAAAATGGGGTTGAACTTTGTAAGATGTGTGCTCTGCTCTCTGTTTCCTGCTTGCTTTCTAGGAAGCAGGCTGTGGCTCCCCAAGCTTTTTGAGCCTGCCCTGGTAGAGAGGAGGGATCTTGGAGGTGTATCAGTTAGTATCCAGACAGGAAAGCAGAAACTACTCTGGATGTTTAAACAGAGAGGATTAATAGAGAAAAAGAGTTACAAAGGCTTTGGAAGGGCTAGAGGAGCACAGGGAAAGGAGAATGTTCTCTAGAGATCAGGAAGCTGGTTTTTCAACCGGGTTGAAACCTGCAAGCCCACACTCTGTGCTGAGCTGCCAGAGATGCTGCTGCTGCTGCCCCTGCTGTGGCTGGATCTACACTGTTCCCTCTGAATGGAAGCTCAGGACACCACACTTCGATGCTGGAGAAACCAGGCTGACAGTGCTCAAGCTCAGTGTCACCTGTGGAGCCACTGGAGCCCATGGTTGCTAGTCACAGTACCACTGATGGTGGTGGCATCAGCAGTAGCCTCTCTTCTAGTCTTCCTTCTGGCAAGGGGACTCCAATGTAGAGGACTGCATGGAAGCATGGACACGCAACTGGGACCAGTAGGCAATAGTGCAGTCTCACTCAGATCAGCCCCCTGCTGTGACTCTGGTCAGTGGACCATCCTGAGAGGGAGGTCACACAACAATAGCCAGGAAGCCCCTCCCCAAGTCTGAGGAGAAACCAGGTCTACTAGCTCTCAGTCAATCCTCTCTTGACCACACCACGACACAGTTGGAGCCCTGCATCCCTTTTCCTGTCCTTCTGGTCCCTGAGGAACCAAGTCACCACCAAGGCATCGACCACAGAGGGCCAACTAGGTCAGTGAAACTTCCCAGTCAAATACCTGTCAAGCTGATGTTTCAAATGAATTTCTGGTTGAATTTGATTGACTTGACCAAATAAGTTTTCTTTGGACACATTTATTTCTCTAGGACATTGATAACATAACAGCTTCTACCTTATGAATACGACTTCTTGTGTTTATCATCTATTAACTTTTCAATGTGATTTTACATCATTTTCCTCATTCTCTCAGCAGCTACAGATACCCCATAAATTGTCCTTTGTTCATCCATTTGTTCTTTCAAGAAATACATGCTGGGAGCCAACTATGAACAAGGGTTTGTATTATTTATAGTTGAAGAAATATAAAGAAGTAAAAGAAATATCCTTACCAAGAAGGAGTTTATCCCTATGAAGAAGAAGTACACATTCACAAATAAAGTAACTGAACTACAGAAAGAAAACTAGTCAGTGATAGAGTCAGCCAAGACTCCTGATGGCCAAATCCATGCTCTTCCAATAAACAACCCCCTGCTTATTGAATACTGCGGTGGCACATTCAGTAGCATTCAACTCTAAGATTCAAGTCAATGTCTCTTATTATTTGAATGTCATCTGATTGTAGATTGATGTGTGTTTTTTCTAAGGTTATCTTGAAGCATCTTCATTTGTCCTCGTGGAAGTGACTGAGCAGGCTTGGTTTTTTCCACATTACTTAGCTTTGTAGATGCAAAATAAGCAATATATTGTTTTCCTTCTGTCTAAGCATGTGGCTGGTATAATTTTTCCACAGACAGCTGAACCGAACAGCCTGTGCGTGGTGGTTCAACATGAGTAAGAACAAAATGGTAGGCGATGAAGGTTGTCAGAAAAGACACCTGGCACTTCACTAGGCACCACTGCTAGAGCCAGACAATCAGATATGACAAACCCAGAGGCCCAGCTAAATCTTACAGACCAGATTCTTTTCACCTGAGAATTTCACCCACTAATTAGACCCAATATTGCTCCTAAATTTAAGAGACTTGGTGAGAATTTTATCAAATCAACGCTGCAGTTAATAACTTGTGACTTCCATCTAGCATATGATTCTAACTATCTACCAATTTCTTCAAATCATGGACTATTTCAGAATGTCTTCCCCAATCATACTTCTGATCTCAAACAATAGGCTGAACCCACTCCTCCCTCTTTTAAGCGGTCACTATACTCAGAGACACTAGTGTTACCATGTTAGCGACACACATATTACAGAGGGAAGAGTGTGGTCTGAGGAGGCATGAAAAGAAAGAGAGGCTTTGATATTCCTGTGTGTAGGGTGCCAGCCAGACTTCACCACCTCACTGTGGGGACAGCCCACCTCATGAAAGGTTACTGTCAAGGGATAAAAGCTTCAATTGGCTCACTTAAGGTTTGTGAAGCATGTTCTATGTATCAGACACCTTACCATTTTAACTTCCAGAAAAGATAGCTATTTTTTCCTATGCATCTGGGATGTTCCCCTAAGATAGCAAAGAAGGCAATTTTGTGGTGCCACAGTTGTATATGGGCTTAATTTGAAATGATTAGTTTTATTAGCCTTGATATTCTAATTATATCTCTGTATTTCACCACCATGCACTTTACTGTTCAAACAAGTTGGCTTCGAAAATAATTGCCATGTTCTTGCATAGAGAATATGTAAAACAAAGGGCTATTATGCCAGGGCTGGAAGGAGTGTTTTTCAGTTGTTTGTCATCCCCTTTTGTATTTTCTTTTTTTTTTTTTTTTTTTAAATTTTTAAAATTTATTTCAGCATATTATGGGGGTACAGATGTTTCTGTTACATATGTTGCCCTTGCCCCCACCTCCCTCCCTAAGTCCGAGTTTCAAATATGTCCATCATTTGGGTGGTGCACATTGCACTCTTTGTGCA
>CAUYSK010008052.1:0-27574 GCA_963575035.1 Avahi laniger
CAATTAATTTCTTTCTATTTTTGGTAGAGACGGGGTCTCGCTCTTGCTCAGGCTGGTCTCGAACTCCTGAGCTCAAACAATCCGCCCGCCTCAGCCTCCCAGAGTGCTAGGATTACAGGCGTGAGCCACCGCGCCCGGCCCAGGTCTGGGTCTTTAAGTCATGCTGGTATTGGATGTATCCAGGCTGCTCACCACCCCCAGTACCCCCCCCCCCATCCTCTTGTCATCACCAGCGTGTGCTTTACCCTTCTTTACTTCTTCTGCTGTCAGTTTTAAAAAAGGAAGTTCATAGGTTATAGTCATATAGGTATAGCTTCTATTAGCAATGCCTTTTTCTAATTAAAAAATACAGTTTTCCAGATTTTAAAGGAAAGTAGGTAATTTCCCTTCTTTTCCTCAGAAATTTAGCTTAGGACTTCTGTAAAATATTCATTTACTGACCAATACTTTTTATAATCTGCTTTTGATAGAGTTTAGGGTTATTTAAAAAATATAAATTTTTTTTCCAAAACTGTTTATAAACAGGCAAGTGTGTTTTCCACAATGTCTTAACATGATTTAAAACACATATATAGCCAGGCATGGTGGTGCGTGCCTGTAGTCCCAGCTACCCGGGAGGCTGAGGCAAGAAGATCACTTGAGCCCAGGAGTTTGAGGTTGCTGTGACGCAGGCTGACGCCACGGCACTGTAGCCCAGGCAAGGAAGTGAGACTCTGTCTCAAAAAAAACAAAACAAAACAAAACAACACATATATAAGCTGGGCGTGGTGGCTCATGCCTGTAATCCTAGCACTCTGGGAGGCTGAGAAGGGAGGATTACTTGAGGTCAGGAGTTCGAGACCAGCCTTAGCAAGAGCAAGACCTTGTCTCTACAAAAAATTGAAAAAATTAACCGGGCATAGTGGTGTGTGCCTGGAGTCCTAGCTACTTGGGAGGCTGAGGCAGGAGGATCCCTTGAGCCCAGGAGTTTGAGGTTGCTGTGAGCTAGGCCAACGTCACAGTTCTCTAGCCTGAGTAACAAGGCGAGATTCTGTCTCAAAAAAACAAAACAAAACAAAACAAATATAGTCAATTTTACCACTATTTCTACTTTAGGTAAAATGTGTAAGTAATTTGAACTAGCCAAAAAGAAAATTGATTTGAAGTTAATTATCACTTAAACAGCTAGTAAACACCTAAGCAGCTACCTTTTCTTGAAAAAGAAAATTTAACACAAATAGAAAATCTAAGTTTATAGAAAATAATAATGATGAAGATGTACATAAGAAAAGAACCTTAGAATCTTTAAAGTAAATAAAAATATAATAGCATCAGATTTGCTTTTTTTGTACTTGAGAGATTAGTGACACCCTTTTAACATTTTAATTTTTTGTTAAATTTGCTCTTGGTCACTTATGGCATGATTTTTTTATCTACATTTTCCACTCAAAGTATTTTCACTCATTAAGTGGTATTTTAATTCACTCTGAATCTAAATGGAAAGGATTATGAATTACCTGTGCATTCACCTGTGAATTTATGAATTATCTTTGGATTTACCTATTTATAGGTAATTTGATTTTTTATGTAGTTGATTTTTAGGATTTCAATCAGAAAAGTTAAATTTCTTTGTTTTCATTTAAGGATACAGTTGGACAATGGTGAAAGAGATGGAATATATATGTAATGAACTAAATCAGCTTGTAACATTCCCTGTGAGAGCGGCATTGGTCAGGCAGTCTTGTTCTCAGTTACTTTGGCTGTTGAAGAAATCAAACAGGTATGTATTAGCTTAACAATATGGCGTGTGCATGCGAGTGTATATGAGAGACAGAGATAGGAAGGGCATGAAAATTGATTATGTAAGGACAGTGTGGGTGAGAGAGAGAATTAAAGCTGATAATGTATGTGCACAGACTCCTTCACTAGATTTTAGCTCCTTGATGAAGTTTAACTTGCTTAACATTGGGTCTTTCACCCCTATTCTTCACAAAAGTTTTTGGATATAGTAGGTGCCCAGTAAATATTCGTCATCTTTTTCATTATGTTATACGTTGACACAGAGTTCTGAGTAGATAAAAATAGTTTTTCTTTGGATTTCATCAAAATTTTAGAATTCTTTTCCATATAAAAATTTTATGATTTTAGTATGTAATAAAAATTAGTTGGGCCACCTATTATTAAAATTTATTATAAAAATATAGGTATTAAAACCATTTTGGTACTATTTTTTTTAATAGACTAGTCAATAGAGCAAAAGAGAAAATCTAAAAAATAAACCCAAATCTATCATGGAACTTAGTATAGAAACAAGCTGACATTTCAAATCACTGGTGTTAGGACAGGCTATGCAGGAAAAACAAGGCTAACACCTTTCCTTATTCCTTCTTCTAAAATAAATCCCAGATGAAGTAAAGACTTGAACATCAAACAGTAAATGAATAAAGAAAAAACAAGGGGTGATTTTTTAATATAGTTTCAGAATGGAGAAGACTTTTCTTAGTACTAAGGCACAAAACCTAGAAACTGTAAAAGGAAATTTTGATACATTCAAATACATGAAAATGGAAAGATTCTGATAATAAAAACAAAAATCCTCAGTATATATGTAAGACAGATGTAAAGAATTCTAACAATTGAAGAATTTTTTACAAATCACCCAGAAAAAGGGCCAGTTTGGTAATTCGCTACGTTGGAGAGAGTAGAGGAAGGAGACATGAATACATGGACAGGAATGTAAACAGGTCAATAATTTCCTTGGGGAGAAATTTGGCATATACTCATAATTTCACTATTGAGGCTTGTCTTACTAACAGAAGTTCGCAAAAGCACAGAGACACAGCTACAGGGAGATTCTTAAAGCATTGTTTGTAAAAGTTAAAGACTTGAAACATTCTAAATGTCTACCAGTCAGAACTGGTTGAATAAATTATGGTATACCCATATGATGGAATATTATATACCTGTTATAGATAATGCAGTAGACCCTGCGTTTTAATATGGAATTATCTCTAAGATACATTGTTAAGTAAGTAAATTAAGATGCAGAATGACAGGTGTATGACTCCATTTTCATGAGGAAAAATAGATGTGTAAAAATGTTTATAGATGTATCGAACTTAGAGTAATTTGAATCAGTGGCTGCTAATATTATGTTTAAAGAGAAATGTTAGATGGTACCAGACATTATGTCAGTCAGTTTCTTAGTTTAAAACAACCGAAACTAATTTGGGGTAACTTAAGCAGAAAAGAGATTTATTGAATTATGAGGAGACCTTCATTCTTATAGTATACTGTGACAATATTTGCCATTCTCTTGTTGCAAACATGTCTTTATTTATTAACTCTTCTTCTAGTTTTGTTTGTTTTAATTAGTATCAAAGAAGTGCACTAAAACCAAACAGCATAATGTATTAATTTTTTAAAGATTATTATTGAAATTAAAGCATTAAATTAATTAAAATTTTAAATTCTCATGGAGAACTCTAGAATCCTTGAGAATATATCCTCATACCCCTATTTGAGAAACATTTACAATGTAGATGGACTCTATTTTCTTGGAGGCATAGTACTCAAATAATCATGTGCACAAGTACCGTAAGACTGTGGCCACATTTGGGTTTTTTTTAAATTTTTTTTAAGACAAGAGTCTTGCTCTATTGCCTGGGCTAGAGTGCCATGGCGTCAGCCTAGCTCACAGCAACCTCAAACTAACTCCTGGCCTCAAGGGATCCTCCTGCCTTTCAGCCTCCCAAGTAGCTGGGACTACAGGCTTGGCCACCACGCCAGCTAATTTTTTCTGCTTTTAGTGGAGGGGGGGGTCTCACTCTTGCTCAGGCTCTCTCTAACTCCTGAGCTCAAGCGATCCTCCCACCCTGGCCTCCCAGAGTGCAAGGATTACAGGTGTGAGCCACTGCACCCAGCCCTGTGGCCACATTTGTGAGAAAAGTCTGCCAAGGCTAAATTCTATTTGGATTTATTTTAAGTTATTTTTAATGATGTCACATTGATTTTCACATGGTCATGTTCAATCCTGTTGGAACTTTCAACTCACAGAGACACCTAGTAAACCCAAGAGACCTCAGTCAGAAATAAGTCTTTTAAACATACTCCCAATGGATCTTGTAAAAACTGAATTAATGTAGACTATTTTGTGGGCATGATGAAAACTATCAACTGCTAACTGGATATTTTAGGCTGTTCAATGTAGCAAAGTCAGTCTGAGAAATTTTAGAACGTTTTTTCCATTGAGGAGAAATTACATATTTCTTAAATATCTAGAGTTAGGTCTTTCAAACTAAAAAATATTGGTTTATACAGAAATAATTTATTTTCATCTATGGTTTTTCACAAGTAAGTAGGCCATAACAAAGAGCCACTTAAACTACTTAGACAATTGTTTACAGGAAGGGTAACCGTACATGACTGAGTGTTGGGAACGTCAGTGACATTTGTGTCTCTTCACATTTCCCGCTCACTGTGCTTTTCACTCTGACCAGGCCACTGAACAGACCCAGGTTACAGCTGTAAATTTTTGTGGGGGAACAGATTCCTTAATCAGCTACATAGTCTCCTTTTTCCTTTTTCCAAAATTAGACCCATTTCCATTGCCACCAGTCTGGGTTTCTAAGTCCGTTTAACATTCCTGTAATTCAGATAGTGCAGTTATGTAATTTAGACAACAGCAGTGTGATTTGTTTTTGTCTCTAGTCCCTCTGATATTGATGAAGGAATTAAATAGGAAAGCACAGTTACACCACTGCTGATTAATTTCTTCATCTGTGTGCATTTGGGTTAGAGACAAATGAGAGTATTTTTAGGCTTATCGAAATTGCTCATCACTTTCTTATCTTTCACTGTTAACTGTATAATTCTATTTTATTTTAATGCAGGTACAGCCTGACTATTTGGACTGGAAAAAATGATAACTATTCCATTGAAGATTTACTTTATATTAGAGACCATTTTGACAAAAACCAAGTTTTCTATGACATCTTGGAACCACAAAACCATCAATTTAAACAAGCCATTGGAATCAAAGTTAATCTCTAAGAAGAGGAGTCTTCCAAATTATTTTCTGTGCTTAAGTTTCATAACCCTTCTCTGCATTGGTCTGAATTAATTATCATGTAGATTATGACTATAGGCTTAGGCTCCAATTTATCCAATCAGGAAACATTTATTATGTGCTTACTCTGTGGGCATATGTTCTTATAATAGTGCACCTATGTAAAGATTTGGAAAGGAGATTTTAGTGTCCTAATCTAATAATAATTTAGGAAAATGATACTCTGAACCTCTTTATAAAAGTAACTTTGAGCCTGAGCGAGAGCAAGATCCCATCTCTACTAAAAATAGAAAAATTAGCCAGGCGTTGTGGTGCATGCCTGTAGTCCCAGCTACTCGGGAGACGAGGCAGGAGGATCTCTTGAGCCCAGGAGTTCGAGGTTGCAGTGAGCTGTAATTACGCCACTGCAGTCTACCCAGGGTGACAGAGAGAGACCCTGTCTCCAAAAAAAAAGTGTGATATACTGAAAACTAATGGAAGAATCCACATGTCCTAAAACAGGTATAAATCACATTTTATTACCACTTACAGAGATTACGAAAAATATGGCACTCTCTTTGTCTTTTTCTTGGAAAACTGGGAATTAACAAAAAAGCAGGAGGGCTTTAAAAATGTTTTTAACTTTCACAGGGATGAGCAGCTGTCTCATACCAAGATCTAATCCATCTCTTGAAACTATAGATTAAATTAGATGGATTTAGGATTTCCATATTGTTGGGAAACATACTAGCAGCTAATATTTTTTGTATTTTTTGTTTCTGTAGTATCTTATCTATGGTGAACAATATACTGTTGGAGAGCAGTTTTAAGCCTTGTAATATATCATTTGTTTTCCAGGTTCGTCACTACTCAGAGATACCCCCAAGTTTTTCTGCAAAACAAAACTTTCTTGAATACCTCTTCCTTTATGCAAATAAAAAACCTTCAAGGGCTTAAATTCAATTTTACTCAGTTTCCCTCTTTCAAGACCCTTCATAATGTGATCCTGCCCTAAAAGTCAATTTGATGTGCTTCAATACAGCCCTTCATTTCAAAGATTCATTCAACATCAGTGGTCTTTAGATCTTACTTTAACAGTTAATTTTGACTATTTGATTATGTTCACTAATTGTGCCATGCATGTCTCCTCAGCTAGACTGTAAATTCTTTCATGGTAAGCGTGCATACTTAAGTATCCTTTACAGCGCCTAGCATAGTCAGAGCAAAATGTTCAAAAAAAATGTTGCTTTCTTGATTTATTAAAAGGAAATTTATCAGTGAATGCCCTAAGATATGTAATTTTACCTTTTGTTAATCAACCATTTTTCTCCCAGAGAATAAAGTAGTTCTGTATAGAGAAAAGAGCTTGGACTTTGAATTCAGACAGACTTCCCTTACAGCCCACGTCTGTCCCTTACTAGCCATAGACTTTGGAAGTCTTTAATGTCATTAACTCTGGGCTTACTCATCTCTAAAATGAGAGAAAGATGAGAATTCTCTTATAGGGTACTTGGGAGGATTATGTGAAATTCATCTGATAGAGACCATCCAGCTCAATGACACAGCAAATCGTCAACAGATAAGGTTAGTTTCTCTTCGTTTAGACTTACCATAGGATTATGTCCATTATAGGTTGACAGATAGCACCAACAGATACAACATGAAACACTGTAGACATACAAATACTTAAAGATAACAGTTACAGTATTTCCGTTTAACTTTCAGCTCTAGTTAGGTGGAGTGCTATTTGTCAAATAATACCTAAAACTTCACTTCCTATGGTTTGCCAAAGGCAAAAGGTCCAATTTTATAATAAAATTTCAACAATCGCAATAGATAATAATTTTTTAATTATAATAAAGAATATTTAACTTATAAATTTTCTACATGACCATGCATTACATGCATTACTAAAGATGTTTGAATTTATAAATTACCTGCCTTTTGTTGAAGTTTTAAATAAAATTCATTTGTCCAGAATAATTTTTTTACTCCTTATCTTCCCCTTGATAATATTTTTTAAAATGTTAATATTATGATGAAATTATTTTATATTGAGAAATCCATAAGCCTAATGTCACTTAGATTAAGATTTAAGGTATATTTTAAACTGCTCCCAGGAACAAAAACACATAAGAGAATTGTAAAATGTATTCTGTTGAAAAGTACATTTTTAATGGCTATCCATATGGAAAAAATAACCTACCTCACACCATACACAAATAATTTGATATGGATCTTAGGCCTAAATGTGAATGCTAAAATTATAAAGCATTTAGAAGAGAATAAGGAGAATGTTTTCATGACTTTGGAGTAGGTGTTGGTTTCTTATAATCCACAAAGCACTAGCCATAAAAGAAAATGTTGATAAGTGCACTTTATCAAAATTTAAAACTTCTCATCAAAACACACCCTTGACACATATCTGACAGCGGGTTCATATTCACAATATGTAAAGAAATCTAAACTGAAAAGAAGAAACCAAAAAAAGCCTAATTTAAAAGGGGTGAAAGACTCGAACAGATAATTCACACACACACAAAAATATTCAAATGGCCAAAAGTATAAGAAAAGGTACTCAACAGCATCATTCATCCAGGAAAGGCAGATTTAAACCATAGTGAATACCAGAAATGCTAGTATTATAAAAATGGATGATACGTTTTAGGGAAAAAAGGAAAGCAGTTTGGCAGTTTCTGATAAAGTTAAGTGTATCTCTACCTTAAGACCCAGCCATTCTATCTATAGGCATATACTCAAGAGAAAACAGCTCATACGTTCACATAAAAAGACTTATACAAGAATGTTCATAGCAACTTTATTCTTAATAACCAAAAACTGAGAATAACCCAAATTGTCATCAACAAGAGAATTGGTAAGTAATGGTAGATTCATGCAGTGAAATTACGACGCAGCACTTAGAACAGTTTGAACTACTGATATGCATAACAATATGGGTGGATATTAAAAATATTGTGCGAAAGAAGCAGACACAGATATTATGTGGATCCGTTTATATGAAGTTCAAGAGTAGCGAAAACTAACATACGGTGCTAGAAGTCAGAATAATAATTACCTATGAGGTTCTGTGGGGTATTTTCTGAAATGGAGCATGTGGAAACTTTTTTGGGTGATAAAAACATTCCGTATCTTGTTATTTTGATGTGTACATAGGCAAAAATTATTGAGTTGTACATTTAATATTTGTGCATTTTACTGTATGTAAATTATACATCAATTTTCAATAATATTTTTAAAGGCCTTGTACGAAAATGCAATATAATACTATGCAGACACTGAAAAATTTACATGGAAAGGTGTTGCAAAATATTGTCGCAGGTTGCAAAAGCATGTGTAGTGTAATATTTATGTAAAATTGTATGTTCTATATGCATTTATGTGCATAGAAAAATTTTGGAAAGATGTTCAAACACACAAAATAAGTAAATGGTTAAATACCACCTGTTTGTCCCCTCTAGATTCAAGTCTAATATTGGGTGTTGATATGCTATAGCATCTGAAGGCTAGTTCCCAAGACTGGCAGAGCAATCCTAACTCTAGAAGAGACTTTAATAAGAGATGCAATTGTTCGAAAATTCAAGGGCTTTTAATAAGTACAGTAACACATGGTCCTGTAAGAGTGATATAATTGCTAATTAGCCAGATATGGACTCATTTATCCAGTGGAAAATTTATTTAAAGTAATTTGTAATTGTTTGCTTGTTTGTTGGAGTTGGGGTCTTGAGATTTTTTTTTTTACTGTAATTAAAAAAATTAAATGCTTGGTGAATATATAGAAAAATGGTCTATCTCTTTGTGGTTCAAGATGTGAGCCTACCTGGGAGGAACCGACAGTCTATTTGTAATCTTAAATTCATGAATCAAAGCAAGAAAAATAGATAGTGGAGTGTTAAAAGGAAAGATGAGGAGAGTAGTGCTAAAGAAATTCTTTCTGTAGAAAACTGGAGTATAGTAAGTGAACCCAAGAGGAGTTGACAGGTCTTCGCAGACGCAGGGTAGGGTCCGAGGGAGCTCCCGGACGTCAGCAGCAGGAGCCCGGGGTCAGCGTTCTAGTGCTGCATAGCAGCGACACTCTTACTCTGCTTCTCTCTCTTATTCATACCCATCAGCCCTTGGCCTGGGGACCACAGTGTGTCCAGTCACCTGTGTCCTTCCTGAGGAATCTCATGACAAGACTGCACGGCTCAGCAGGAACTCTGGGGCGAGGGCAGGGGGCAGGCATCCAGTCAGTGTCTGCTGTGCTGAGGCGATGCAAGTGACAGAAATTGTTCAACAGAGTTCAGAAATGGAGCTCACAGTCTAGTAGGAGGGGAGAGACAACTGACAAGTTGAATCTTTGCTAAAATGCCTGTGATGGAACCATATCCGTGGGTTGTGGCGAGAGCCCCAAGAGACAGCAGTCTGCTTTAATTTGAAAGGGGCTCACCCAGCTGCATGTCCTCTCAAGGAGCCCTGCCCTTTGTTTCTGTGCTGCTTCTTGCTGGAGGAACCAATGTGACTAAATTTTGGGTTTGGTTGCTGCTGGAGAATCTTCATTATAGCTGGTATCACCCCTTTCTTCTTTATTCCTTCCTTGGAGTGAAAGAATAAAATCAAGTACAAAAATGTATTAATAATTGACATATTGGGTGTGAGATTATTGCCATTTTGTCAGTCTAGGGGCTAATATTAACAGAAAAACTCTGAACTAGAATAGAAGCACGTGAGCTCTTCAAAGAGCCTGTTGAGCTCTGTCCCTAAGCTGGGGCTCCTTCGAGGCAGGCCCGTGGGCCTTCTCTTGATGGCTTTGGGCAGAATCAGATAGTCAAGAAAGTTTAGCCAGGTGTGGTAGTGTGCGCCTGTAGTCCCAGCTACCTGGGAGGCTGAGGTGTGAGGCTCACTTGAGCCCAGGAGTTTGAGAGCTGTCTGGGCAACATAGCAAGACCCCATTACCAAAAAAAAAAAAAAAAGTAGCTGATGGTGTACTCCTTCATTCTTGGGGGTCCTAAGGCTTGATAGTCCTGCCTGTGTGGAACTGTGGTAATCTGCATTTACTACTGGCCATGATAATATCAGGGGATGCCCCAGTGAGTTCCCCAGATTCCACCCATGTTCCTTGTAGCTCCTGCTTTGTGGTTCTGAGAATCATTTTTGTCAACATCATGGCCCCATTTTCTCCTGTGAAGGAATCTAGAGGACCAGGTAGTTATCTCAGCGCCTCAGTGTCCACGTAAGGGGTACTACTATAGTGTCCCTTGGTGGAAGTGTTCTTCCCTTGGATGCCAAATTCTTGATATCAATAGGACCCAAAGTTGCAGGAGTAGGGTGGCAATTTTTTTTTTTTTTTGAGACAGTGTCTCACTCTTTCACCATGGGTAGAGTGCAGTGGTGTCATCATAGTTCACTGTAACCTCAGACTCCTGGGCTCAAGCGATCCTCTTGCCTCATCCTCCCAAGTAGCTAGGACTACAGGCATATGCCACGATGCCCAGCTAATTTTTCTATTTTTAGTAGAAATGAGGTGTCCCTCTTGCTGAGGCTGATATTGAACTCCTGACCTCAAGCAATCCTCTTGCCTCGGCCTCCCAGAGTGCTGGGATTACAGGTGTGAACCAGGATTACAGGTGTGAGCCACCTTGGCCTGCCTGCAATTTTGTTTTTTGAAGTCAACAAGAAGATTCTTCTTGGAATGTTTTGCCTGGCAATCAAAATTTAAATTTGTGGGCCAGACGCGGTGGCTCACGCCTGTAATCCTAGCTCTCTGGGAGGCCTAGGCGGGCGGATTGTTTGAGCTCAGGAGTTTGAGACCAGCCTGAGCAAGAGCGAGACCTCGTCTCTACCAAAAATAGAAAGAAATTAATTGGACAGCTAAAAATATATAGAAAAAATTAGCCGGGCATGGTGGTGCATGCCTGTAGTCCCAGCTACTCGGGAGGCTGAGGCAGGAGGATCGCTTGAGCCCAGGAGTTTGAGGTTGCTGTGAGCTAGGCTGATACCACGGCACTCGCCCCGGGCAACACAGTGAGACTCTGTCTCAAAAAAAAAAAAAAAAAAATTTAAATTTGTGCCACTACAAGCAACACTTAATTAACATTATCATGAATACAAAGCTAAAAAGTCATGTGAATGATTAGGCCCCCAAAATCGAATTTCAATCCTTAGTTTTCAGCTTTTCCCACTAAATCTAGAGCTGTTTGAAAGTAAAGATTATCTCAAAGAACTTTGCAGTTGAAAAGACTTTTAAAGATTATTCAATAAGTAGAATCTCTTTTGTTTGATCAACATCAGTCCTCTCTGCTTATTTCCAAAAATGGTGATTTATGTCTTGCTGGGACTGGCTTTTTCTTGGATAGACAGCTCCAGTAGCTAAGAGAGTGCTGAAATATTTCTGTAACTTAATTTTACAGTCCTGGTTTATCTTTATTCGAGGACTCTGGACTGAGTCATTGCATCAGTCCTTTCAGTATTTAAGGCCAGACATCTACTCTCAATTGTGTCTTTTCATCCCCAGGCTAAACAACACCAGTTCTCTAACCTATTTAAACATTTTTTTTTTCCAGACTCTATCATCTTTTTCATCTTCTTCTGTGTATTCTTCAGTTTAAGATGTGGTATCTAGAATTAAGAACACTATTTCAGGTCTGATCTATGAGTGCTAAGATTCAGTAGTAGATGCTCATTAATCTTTTAATAATGTGGTCTTAGCCCTGTTAGCAGTCTCAATAAACCTGGATTATGTTAAGTTAGCAAATAACTGTCATTTTTTCCCACATTGTTGTAATTTGGGATTTTTAAAATGGAGAGCATGCTTTTAGTGATTATGAGAGACACAAAATGGAAATAAAGATTTTGGAGATGGGGGAGCAAAAGAGAAAAATAAAGAAAAAATGTTTAAAAAAAGATTTCATGGCCAGGCACGGTGGCTCACGCCTGTAATCCTAGCACTCTGGGAGGCTGAGGCGGGCGGATCGTTCTGAGCTCAGGAGTTCGAGACCAGCCTGAGCAAGAGCGAGACCCCATTTCTACCAAAAATAGAAAGAAATTAATTGGACAGCTAAAAATATACATAGAAAAAATTAGCCGGGCATGGTGGCTCATGCCTGTAGTCCCAGCTACTGGGGAGGCTGAGACAGGAGGATTGCTTGAGCCTAGGAGTTTGAGGTTGCCGTGAGCTAGGCTGACACCACGGCACTCGCCCCAGGCAAGAGAGTGAGACTCTGTCTCAAAAAAAAAAAAAATTTCATTACTTGCAGGTCCTGGGGGTACACAGCGCACCTGACACACAGGGATGTCATGGAGCGCATGGAGAGAGAGAGGAAGGGGCTGTGGGGCCAGTGCCTCCAGGGTATTATCTAAACATGTTTCCCACAGGAGTTTTAATTTGTGGGTTTAAAGCAAGGAGGTGCAAGTTCCAGGAGGTCACACGGTGACTGAGAGATGGTCACTCTGGCGCATATGCGTAGTCCAAGTGGGGCATGAGGGTCAGCGGGGCCAGTCACGCAGGCTGCATCTGGCAGTTCCCTAGGGAAGCGGGCACCAGGAAGCAGCTGCGTAAGCCGGATACCAGGACTGACCACACTGAGGACCTGGGAGAGGTGTAGAACTGGTAACTGTGTCCAAGGTGACTGAGCCCTGCTTCTGGGAGGAGACAGTGCAACTTATATTCAAAGTGGATGCTAAGGCTACCTAAAATAATAATTCACTATATACACAAATTGTTGATTATCCTAATCTTATGCAATTGATTTCAAAACCTAAATTTAAGTATTCATGATCGTTAAGCTTCAGGTTATTGGTTTTGATCCATTGTTTTAGCTAGTTTATATTCTTTTAAATTGTTTGTTATTTGTTGAGTTAATTATTCTTCCCAGCTCTTCCTTTCCTGGCCTTCCCTTTAAGAATGGTAGACATTCAAAGGTCTACCTTGAGAGATATCACCTTGGAGAGGCCAGTGGGCAGCTCCAGTAAATCTGGTGGATTTATAATGGCCTGTGAACTGGGCCTCCCGGACACTTAGATATGTGATCTAAGGAATATTGGGCACAAGGCTATAAAAACTCCAATATTAATTTACTAAGAATTGTGACTTCCAATTAGACTGTCTTCTTGTTTTAAAATGTACGTTTTATTCATATTCAGGTATGGGGAGGCCAACAGATCAGGAGACAATTGATATTGAAAAGACATTTGCTACTCTAGGCTCCCGAGAGGAGATGGGATGGGGGCACACCACACTATGCAGTGCCACGTGGGGAAGGGAGGACCAGGGTCTCTTGGGAGGCAGAAGGAGCTAGGGGAAAAGGTGGGCAAGAGCTTTATTGTGGTGTCTGTGGGAAGAAATAGGCAGGCAGGTAGGCAGAGGGGCTCTGGGGTGTAGCAGCTGTCTGTAGCTGTCTGGTGCCCAGCCCCGAGTGTGAGAGTCCCATAAAGGAGCTGGTTGGGCTCTGGGCTCTGGTTGGTTGCTTGCCTATGAAAGGCATGGGGGAGTTCCCTGGGGGAGTTGTTTTCTATCTCTAGTTATCAGTTAACCCTGGGAGGGGCTATCCCTCCAGAGTCAGGGAGGCCCCAGGGTATCAAAGCATCAGAAAATATAAAAATTAAAAAACATGATGAATACATTTCTCATCAGCCTGACAAGTTTATGCTCTCCTTTAAGCAAACTGTATGGGAATCAAATTATTAAAAGGCTACCCAGTGAGTATTTAATCAGAATAATAGTAGTTTTATCATTTGAAATTTTAAAAGGTTCAAGTATTAGATGCCTGATGGGTGTGTTTCCACCAAGGAATATGCCAGGCAGGTGTTCACCACTTTTCCTGGGCACCGCCTATAGGGGCCCTGTCAACACACTCTTAGTACTGGGATGGCCCTGTGTCCACAAAATGACTCCTGCCATGAATCAGTACTAGCTGTGCTCTGAAAATCCTAATCCCAAATAATTATAAAATGAATAAATGGTCTAATCATACCTTTAAGTAAAAGTTAAATCATACTCTTACATGAAGTTAAAATATAACAGAATGCATTTTAAAATATATACATACATACATATCTGATTCCTGTTGCAAACATCTGTGACTCACCATTGAGATCACAATGATACATTTTACTTAATGGTGTGAAAAGTCCCATGGGATGAGTTTACAATCATACTCAAACACCAAAAATGTTCTTAGGATTGCTAGCAGGTTAAAAAGTCTTCCAAATATGGCCCCAAAAGTTTTAATCCTATTGAATATCTTTTTCATGTTGGGATGAGAACAGCAATAAAAATTATTCTTTCCTCATTTTCTATTTATTCAAAGTAACCTTTGGCCCAATTTCTCTTGAAATTGTTGAAATATTATTAGTATTTCAGAGATATATAAAAATCAGCAATAATCAAAATGATATTTTAAATCTTTATTGATAACATTTTGTTTATGAACTAATCTATTTACATATTCTTCCAAACTGTACCCTTATGACTTGAAATTAACTATTTTTCTCAATATTAAACTTGCAGAAGGCATTTAGCTACCTATATAAACATCAGGTACAATTCTAAGTTCTGAATCAAAAAATATTTCCAAAGTAATTAATATTAATGTTCTTCAAAACAGTAAATGGAAAAACCTGAAATTACTTTTTAAAATAAAAGCCACAAATAATTAAATAATTACTATGTACATTACAACTTACTTATATCAAATTACCAGGAAAAGCATCACACCAATTATTAGGATCACTTCTACTCAGAGAAAGCAAAAAAAGTTATATATGACAATCATCAAATTAATACACTCAGGATTTATATAGTCTGATTTATTTTTTGTTGAGAAACTGCTAGGTTGAAATACGGATTCTTTGTATAAACACCATACCTTGAAGTTATATAGATAATTTAGTTATTTTACATTTTATAATAGTAGCATGGTATTCATGTATTTTGTTAGAAGTTATTCACAGGTCCTAAAATACTAGATGATTGGAATGTCATATTAAGGAAATTATCATTATATATCCGTATTATATAAATGTCTAATAACTACATATCCAAAATAAAAGGATATCATGTAATATTGACGGAATATTTGATGATTTTCTATTGGATTTCTTAATTTTAGCTAACCTAATAATCAGTTTTACTTTTAAAAGCAAAGCAAGCACTTAGTTTCTATTTGTGATAAATCCCAAACTTTTTTTTTGGTTGTTTCTTTTGAAAGATAATAATTTGATATAAGTAAATAGGAATGCTTTTTAACTTTTGTGTTATATTACCTTGCTATTGGAAACCTATGGCTTGGTTTCCAAAAATAATAACAGGAATTAAAATATATGTAGAAAAAATAATCATAAGATAACATTATAGGTAAGTTTATTTAAAACAACAAAAAAAGCAAAAAACAGCGTACAAACAACAGCATTAGGCATACATTTTTAGTAGCTTATAAAATTCTGACCTGCCAGTTTGACACTGATTAAGCTAATACCACGAATATTTTCGTTGCCCATTCTACTATAGTGTTTAAACTTTTAAAAATTTTAATTTGATTTTTACCTACCTGCAGTCAACATTTTTTAAGAATTAGTTCATTCTTTCTTTGTAGCTTAGGTTTATAGATCTTAGAACATTTTATCACTATTAGAGTTTTCTGTCATGCTTTTGGGATCATAGTTAATTACAATCTTATTGACTTGAAATGTTAAAAAAAAATTATTGACTTAAAAACTGTTTCCTAATAAAATACTCAGCTAATCTGAAATTAAAAAAAAAGTTATCTCCAACATATGTGGCCTTCTTTCTTTGCTGATTTTTGTTTGTTTATTTATTTTTTTAAATAGAGATGGGGGTCTTGCTCTTGCTCAGGCTAGTCTCAAACTGCTCAGCTCAAGTAATCCTCCTGCCTGGGCCTCCTAGAGTGCTAGGATTATAGGTATAAGCCATCTCACCCGGCCATGATTTTTGCTTTAATGACAAATTTGGACCACATGAAGGCTGTTAAATATTGGAGGTTTTAAGAAAAATAGCTTTTATTTTGTTTGAGAGAATTCCCTTAGCAGAAACTATATATTATTTGTGTGTTCATGGTGACTAGTACAACACACATTACATTTTGATCTGCCTAACCATTATGGACTAACCAATTATAAGATTTAAAAGGATGAACATTTATGATTTCTTCTCTAATTCTGTATTTCTCTGATAGAGACATCTGAAGAAAATGTGTTTTCTATCCATCTCTTAAAAATTTACTAATTGCTTAATTTGTTCTGTTTGCAATGATTGTCTCCTTAACAACATTTTTTTACTTTTGAATTCTTTAGGGAAAATAGGAACTGTTGGAACAAACACCTTTTGACCACAAGAAAGAAGGCTGCAAATCTTGCTGTTGACATTGATATCTGATATGGGAGGGTGAGGATTTACATTTAAGGGTGGCAGAAATCCTGGTCTGGTTTGAGTAATATTATGATCTAACGGGAAAGCTCCCGAACCACGCCGTTCTAGAACTGCATGATTTCTCCTGCTCAGGACACCTGGAGGCATATTCTCCAACAATTCTTTGGACCCTGACACCTGTGAAGGAGATGGCGAAAGGATCTTTTTCTTTCCTGTAAGTGCTTTGCCATCTTCTAAAGCTGGAGGGGTGAGACCCGCTGAGAGCTGGGAATCAGAGCTGTAGTGATTTGCCCCCGAGTTTCTTTTTTGAACTATACTTCTTAAGGTGGAAGTAAACATTGTCTGGGTAGAATCTGGGTCCTGGTCAACAGGGATTTCAATGCATTGCTGATTTCCTTCTGGAAAAGGAGACTGATAATTTATTTCATCATATGACATCTTCCTTGAGCTGGCCTCAAAGGCTCTCAGCAAATGTGCAGTGTCTTTTACATCAATGCTTTGGTGCCTAGTGATGAATCGCTTGGAAAGTGCCAGCCCATTGGTTTTATAGGATAATTCTTCCTCTGGAGTAATATCCTGGAGCTCCTCTTGCAATGAAGCCACTCTGTTCTGGTGCATTAAGGATGGGGGACTCTTGACCCAGGGTGGAGCCTGGGGTAGCTTGGACCCATTAAGGGCCACAGCAGGCTTCCTCGCAGGGGAACTTGGGTCCCAGGCATCATCACTGCTTCCAGAGAGCTCACGATCCTTAAAGCCATAAAGGGTCAGTTCAGTTTCAGAAGAATGTGAACGTGGCAAGGAGGCTGTTTTGATGTCTACTTCTGAAGGAGTGGTGCAGGAGGCTGGAGAATGACTCCCATCTATGTCCACAGGCGGCATATTTAAGTACTGTTTGGTAGTGTGCTTCCCTGAAGGCGATTTCGCTGTCGTGATGATGATGACCTCTTTCCCTTTTGCTTTGCAAGCACTAAGCAGAACTTTCAGAGTCTCTCTGTCTTCTGAATTTATAGCATAAACAAGAGCCGAGTAACTAGAATGGTCTTGCAAGCTGAGGTCAGCCCCACCCTTGAGGAGCAAAGAAACAACTTCGGGACCAGCTTTCTCTAAGCAAGCATGCATCAGAGCAGTTTTCCCAGACTTGTCCTGTATGTTGGGATCGGCATTGTTCTCTAACAGGTATTTAACCATTTTGGCTTTACTGACACTCTGGTGATCAACATGTTTGGTCTTACAAGCGATCATTAAAGGTGTTTCCCCACGGTCGTTGCTCTCATTAATGTAGGCACCGCCTTCTAGCAAAAGTCTTGTGAGGCGAAGCCGGCTCTGATGGACTGCTTTGATCAAAGAATTTCCATCACTTGAAATTTCTATACCTTCATCCATCTTCAAAAATAAAAAATCAATACCTGGTTATCAGAGAAGATGAAGACCAAACGATTAGCCAAAATCAATACCCCAATTTATATTCATTTTGTTACTCTAATTAATTTCTGAAATATGTACAGATAGGATATAAATGGGATTATGCTATTGATAAATGCAGAACAAAATAGTGAATTGCAAAATAAAAGAAGTTTGAGCATAGTAATGACCTTTAGGGAGTTAAAACTAAAATTTATTTTCAAAATCTTCATTTAATATTTATGATGTAACACCAACACCGTACTTTCCTAAATCCCATACTAAACAATAATCCACTTATTTTCTACTTGTGAAAAATGTTTTTAAAATTAATATTGGCTGGGCAAGGTGGCTCATGCCTGTAATCTTAGCACATTGGGAGGCCAAGGCAAGAGGACTGCTCGAGGTCAGGAGTTTGAGACCAGCTGCAGTGAGACCCCACTCTACAAAAATTAGTCGGGCATGGTGGTGCACGCCTGTCATCTCAGCTACTAAGGAGGCTGAGGCAGGAGGATTATTTAAGCCCAGGAGTTTGAGGTTGTAGTGAGCTATGATGACGCCACTGCACTCTAGCCCTGGGAGACAGAGTGAGACCCCGTCTCAAAAAACAAACAAATGAACAAACAAACAAACAAACATGGTAGCTTAATATAAAGACTTTAGTATTAAATTACTTAAACATGCTCTTCAATTAGATCATGCAGGTGATATTTAGATTTTCAATTTGAGGGGTATTTTTATGTTTCTTTTGAAGGGTAGAAAATTGGACCATACAACGTTAAAATAACTGACACAATGTCTGAAATTCACACTGACATTGGAATGGTAAACATGTGATTATGCATCTGTCTTGATTGCATTATTTAAATCATATACTGACTAGATTATGGGGTTAGCAACAACTACTGGGTTAAATTCTAACAGCAGTACATTTGCTCTGAAAAAGGAGTATTATAGACAAGAAACCAGAAAGGAGCCATGCAGACTTTGTAAACATTTTAATTTTTATCGTTGAAACTAAAAAATATTTCTGTTTAATTTATTTAAATATTTTAGATTCAAAGTCATTCAACAGAAAATTCCATTAGGTGGTAAGAATTATGTCTTCATCTAGAGCTAAGGGCAGTTTTGTCTTTTAACAGTCCTTAGAGTGGGGGAGAAAAATCAGATAAACAAATGTAAATATTTTAAATGTAGATTTAAAATAGTTAAATCTATTTAATTAATCTGGTGGTTTTTAGAAATTGAAAAATA
Source organism: Avahi laniger (assembly GCA_963575035.1). Taxonomy (NCBI): domain Eukaryota; kingdom Metazoa; phylum Chordata; class Mammalia; order Primates; family Indriidae; genus Avahi; species Avahi laniger. The sequence goes on from CAUYSK010008052.1 coordinate 19,065, forward strand.
TGTATTCTATCCATTTGCTTATTAAACTAATATTATGGGACATGAATTTCTATTTGATACTAGAATAGATAACAAATCTAATAACCTCTTAACAGAAAGAAAGAAGAGATAAAGAGAGCAGATAGAAAGTGAAGAAAAAGATAAAAGTTGGCCTGCATGCAGAAATTAATTCCATTGTTAAACATCTAAAAGATCTTGATATGTACCAGGCACTGAGCTACGAAGATACAAGCCCTGCCCATGAGGCGCTCACAGTCTTTCAGAAGAGATGTTGTATAAGCGGCTGGTTATAGTAAGAGTCACAAGAACACAGAGCTTCGACAACTTGGAGACTGAACGGGACTTCACAAAAACTGGGTCTTGAAGACTGTATAAGAATTTGGCAGGCAGACAAGGAGGAAGTAAGAAGTGAGAGTACTCCCTGTGCAAAGACGTAGAGGCATAAAATAGCAGTTTGTTTATAGAATGAAACAGGCTCTATTTACACAGATAAAACCAAACTTCAGGAAAATATTTCAGCAGATGATTAGAGTTAGGGTTAATATGGCAGAACACACACATCTAATTTTGTTCCTTCTTGAAACCCCCTAAAACTAAAAAAATATTGAAAGGACATAAATTCATACCAATAGAGGGAAAAGGAGGCAAGATGGCAGCAAGAACATTTTGGAAACCAGAAAGCAGATAGGCCAGTAGTAACTGACTCAGCCCACTTGAGAAAGCCTTTAGAACTGGGGGCCGGAGCGGGGAGTGAAGAATACAGCTAAAATGAGGACGACTAGGTGAAAAGCTGTCAGAGAAGCAGTTGGATTCCTACGTCCTTGCTACTCCAAGTGTGATCCTACCCTGGACCAGCAGCGGCAGCGGCAGCCAGGCGGGCATCGCCATCATCAGAAAGCTCATTAGATGTGCAGAATCTCAGACTCCACCCCAGAGCTGCTGAATGAGAGCCTACATTTTAACCAGATGCCCAGGTGCTTTGTATGCACATTCAAGTTCGAGAAGCACTGTCTTAGGTCATTCCTCCAACTCCGAGCCACTGGGAGACAGAGACTACCCCTCTCCCACCATAGAGGATGTCCAGAGGTTTATTCTATGAAAATGTGAAACAGAAGGTCTCTGGACTGGGACACCAGGCTTATTTGAGAACAGAAAAATAGGGGAATAAGAGATTGTTTGCTTGTTTGCTTACTGACCACTGCTGAAGAAATGAACAGCCTACTTCCCCAGCTCGGCTCCAAGAAGGCTGGCAGCTATACACTTACCCCTCAGCAAAAATCGTTGTCCCCTTCTCTCAAGAATCTGACCTGCCTAAGAGAAAACAAGTAAGAGTACTGACTATAGGATTCCCCTACATGCCACCTGCATCATCCTACAGTGAGCCTTGCAGGTGATAAACCTCACCTGTGTGCTCCAGGTTTCTCATCATTTTTTAAATCCCAGCCCTTTAATCATGAGTGGACAGCCCAAACAAAAACCAAAAAACGAAAATGCCTCCTACATTAAAGATTAGAACAAATAGGAAAAAGCAGCTTGGAGGAAATTGAAATGAAAATTTCAAAAACACATTATCTTCAAAGGGATAAGAAGACATAACTGTGAAACAAGACTAAGATTTTATGATAAAGGAGTATTCAGAGACCATAAAGAGAGCTCCCAAAAGGTTAAGGTAAAAATATGATACAAGCCTGAAAAACTCAATGAAGGGTTGGATGATAACGTTAATAAACTATCTAACATAGTAAAAACAACAACAACAAAAACCCAAGACAATTAGAGGACTAGACTAGGAACTCCAACATCCAAATAATGGAAGTTTCAACAATAGTGGGGGTGGGAGGAGAAAGGGGCAAGCAGAAGAGGAAATCACCAATGAGATCAAGAAAAATTTCTACACCTGAGGGACTTGAGTTACCAAACTGAAATGGACCAATTAGAACATAGTGAAATGAGTGAAAACAGCCCCTGACCATGGTGCACGGTTGCAAATTTCCAGAACACTGAGAACAGAGAACATTCCACAAGCTTGGAGATAGGAGAAGGGGCCTGGGGGGTGGGGAGTAAGTCACACACTAAAGCAGGAGTCCCCAGCCTTTTTGACACCAGGGACAGTTTCATGGAAGACAATTTCTCCACAGATGGGGGTGGGGTGGGCGGAGCTGAGGCGGCGATGCCAGCAGCCATGGGGAGCGGCTGTAAGTACAGATGAAGCTTTGCTCACTCACCGCGGCTCACCGCCTGTTGTGTGGCCCCCGGTTCCTCAGTTTCATGGAAGACAATTTTTCCATGGATGGGGGTCGGCGGGGGGAGGGAGACAGAGCTCTGCAGCCCCATTCCTCACAGGCCACAGACCAGTATCAGTCCAAGGCCCAGGGCTTGGGGACCACAGCATTGAAGGATCCAGAATTAGTATGGATTCCGATAAATCAACAGCGATGAAAGACAATGAAGGAATGTCTTTAAAAAATCTGAAGAAAAATCATTCTCAGCTTAGAATTCTATATTTAGGAAAATCATCAAGCAAGAATTGGGATATAGGCTCATGAATTTACTGGAGGATGTAATCTATAAAGATGAAATAGCAGAATAAGAAAAAAGAAAACACGAGATACCAGAGGCTTGGAGAGCATCACAGAGGAGAGGCTCCAAACTTCCTGGGACAATGGTGAAGGGAGCTGCCGGATGATGGCTGTGCACAGACATCCTCTCTGAGATCGCGCTGCCATTTTACTGCCTTGTTAGCCGAGGACCAAATGCCCTGGGGAGCCTGCCCTCAATTCTTGTCTCTAACTTGCTTTGTCCTGGCCGGATCTCTGCTCGCTCCTCCAGGTCTGCTTCCTGAGGCAGCGATGGCACTCACGTCAGCTCTGTTGAATTGCTCTGCTCTGACTGCGGGCGATAAGACCTGGTGGGCTCAGGAGGAGAAAAACTGAACAGCACATTCCCTTTGGATATCCAGTCCCTGGTCTACACCGTAGCCCTGCCAGGAGCCCTGTAATGGTGACACCATATTTCCTAGGACTCACTTGTGACCCGGCCTTGGGGGGCTCGTGTGAACAGCCTTGAGCCGACTGAGACCCGGAGACAGCTCAGCTCATCTTCTGAGGGCTTCCATCATGCTCGGGCAATACTGCCCTTTCTGTATTCATTTAATTTTGTGCCTGCTACCCAGTTTTTTTAAAAAAGCATTCTACTTAGGGATCATACGTAAGCAAGAAACTGGAAAAAAAAAAAAAGCAAAGGGAATGATTAATACAAGAGTCAAGAAAAAGCTCCCTCTTGGTGGGGACTGGGAGAACAATGCAATTTGGGAGGGACACGCAGAGGCCTCCAAGGTTCAGGTGATGTTCTGTTTCTCAGTCTGGATGGTGTATGGGGGATGTCCATTTTATTATTATTCTTTAAACGGTTTGTATTTTTTCACATACTCTTCTGTACAATACCACTCTTATTTATTGTAAAACAGAACATGTACACAGAAAAGCACATAGCATATATGTAAGATACGTTTCAATATTAAAATTTATAAATAGTCATATTAGGTCTTCCTTTTTACAACACAATTCTGTTCTCATGGTATCATCAATAATATTTGTGCCTGGACTCTCATTTGGAGTTTCAACTAACTGTAGTAAGCTCGCGAAAGGCAATATTCCAGAAAGAACTTACTTGCTCATCTCCACTTTGGTATAATTTATGATGCAAAGCAAAGAACGGCTACTCCACATATACATACATAAATACAATGAAAGCGAATGCTGTGTCTCCTGTGCCACATTCTATAAAAGCTATTCCAGAGCCAGACATACCTGCAACTCAGGAATTTAGGAACGCAGGATCGGTTGACAGCTTGGGTCCCAACTTGGAGGTCTATTCTGAATGCAAAGCATTGGAAAAGAGCTCACGTGAGACAGTGATCACAAAAGAAACCCTCTTTTAGCATTTTTCATATACAAATGAGTTTAATAGAGCAAAGAAACTTAGAGAAACGTTAGAACATAATATCAAATATAGAAACCACTTAGTAACTGCAATTCAAGAAACTATACAGTATCAATCACTAAAAAAAAAAAAGTTGACCAAAATTAGCATTTGAGAAACAGATATTCAAAGAAGAACAAGTTGCTAGATACCAGATTTCAATATGATACTCTCATATAGTTTCTAGTATTTGGGCCAATCTTTTTTTTTTTTTTCCTTTTAAAGTCTTACAAGAATCTTTTGGGAAAGACTTTCCATTTTTCACCCATCCTCAAGTAAAGGCCTTTCTCTGCAACACCAAACCTGAGCACTTTCGGTCATAACTTGTCTCTCACCAAGCCTGGCATCAGGAAGTTCTGGGAGGAGAAGGGCCCGTGGTGGTCCTGTGGGGAGGGAGAGTGCTGTGGGCTCCAAGAAGCTGCCTAATCTGCCCACTGTGTGGACAGAGGCAGATCCCTCCCCTGAGGACTAGAGGAAAACGACCCCATGAGGTTTACTCTTTCCTCATTATAAAGACTTTTAGAGCCACTTGGCTTTTTATTTTTTTTTTTTGAGACAGAGTCTCACTCTTTTGCCCAGGCTAGAGTGAGTGCCGTGGCATCAGCCTAGCTCACAGCAACCTCAGACACCTGGGCTCAAGCGATCCTCCTGCCTCAGCCTCCCGAGTAGCTGGGACTACAGGCACGTGCCACAATGCCCGGCTAATTTTTTCTATATATTTTTAGTTGTCCAATTAATTCCTTTCTATTTTTTTTTAGTAGAGACGGGGTCTTCCTCTTGCTCAGGCTGGTCTCGAACTCCTGAGCTCAAACAATCCACCTGCCTCGGCCTCGCAGAGGGCTAGGATTACAGGCGTGAGCCACCGCGCCCGGCCACCACTTGGCTTTTTAAAATGTAGTAGAGCAGGACGGGCGCGGTGGCTCACACCAGTAATCCTAGCCCTCCGGGAGGCCGAGGCGGGCTGATTGTTTGAGCTCAGGAGTTCGAGACCAGCCTGAGCAAGAGCGAGACCTCATTTCTACTAAAAATAGAAAGAAACTAATTGGACAACTAAAAATATATAGAAAAAAATTAGCCGGGCATGGTGACACATGCCTGTAGTCCCAGCTACTCGGGAGGCTGAGGCAGGAGGATCGCTTGAGCCCAGGAATTTGAGGTTGCTGTGAGCTAGGCTGACGCCATGGCACTCACTCTAGCCAGGGCAACAGAGTGAGACTCTGTCTCAAAAAAAAAAAAAAAAAAAAGCCAATATTTAAGTCTTAAACTCTCTTTTGATGAAGAACACTTCCGCCTAGAATGCCCTTTCCTCCTGCGAAACATCCTGGCTGAATGTCCAGTGCTGATGTCTATCACATTAACATTCAGTCAGACCCTTTGTTCTAGCTCGCTTGCAAGCAATTCTCAAATTCAATTACACCTTCCATGCAGATGACAGTTCACCTGGAGAAAGTTCAGGGATCAGATAGACCCAGGTTTCAATCCTGACTCTCCAGCTCTCCTTCTTATTAGCAGTATGCCCTGGTCAAGTCTCTCGGCCTCTCAGAGTCTTGGGTTTCTCATGTGTGGAACGACAACCATATAACATTCATTCCATAGGTATGCGGTTATGAAATCAGACAATGTTTAAAAAAATACTTTTTTGTTTGTGCCTTCCTACTCACTGCATTCTTCTTTTTAAAAATTTTATCTTTAAAAGATCTTTTAATCTTTAAAAGATTAGCCTTCTTTTGCTTATTTATGTATTTATTTATTTTTTGAGACAGGGTCTCACTCTTTTGCCCAAGTTAGAATGCAGTGGCATCATCATAGCTCACTGCAACCTCCAGTGCCTGAACTCAAGTGCTGCTCCTGCCTCAGCCTGCTGAGTAGCTGGGACTACAGGCATGCACCACCACACTTGCCTGTTTAATTTTTTTGTAGAGACAGAGTCTCGCTATGTTGCATAGGCTGGTCTTGAACTCCTGGCCTCAAGCAATCCTCCCACTTCAGCCTCCCAAAGTGCTACAATTACAGATGTGAGCCACTGTGCCTGGCCTTCTTTTATTTTTATCATGTCTGTAATCCACAGCCTATTTAACAGATAAAATCTTGCAAATGTATTTTTTAGGATACGTAAATAATGTTTTGTAAACATAAGTGGAATCTAATAAATGAAATATTGAAAGAATATATCCTCTAAGTATATTTTCCTTGTAATTTCCAAATATCACAATTTCAACATTATTATAAGATATTAATTATTAAGCAGCTGGATAAACTTCTTTTTATTTTAAAATTAGAATGTCTTTAACATCACTTGCAATTCATCATGGCATATTTACCATGCTCCTTTAGTGTCTCTCTACTCCCAAGACCTCACCAAAATTACGGTTATTTAGTTATCTTAAAAAAGATTTTAAAAATATGTATTTTCAGCTGGGCATAGTGGTGCATGCCTGTAATCCCAGCACTTTGGGAGTCTGAGGGAGGAGGGTCACATGAGGCCAGGAGTTTGAGACCAGCCTGGGAACATAGCAAGACCTCATCTCTACAAAAGAAATTTAAAGGATCCAGGACTTTTGGTCTCCAGAACTATGAAAAAATAAATTTCTATTGTTTAAGCCAAAAACAAATTTAAAAATTAGCCGGGCATGGTGGTGCATGCCTGTAGTCCCAGCTACTTGGGAGGCTGAGGCAGGGGGATAACTTGAGCCCAGGAGTTCAAGTCTGCAGTGAGCTATTACCACACTACTGCACTCCAGCCTGGGCAACAGAGTGAGACCCCCATCTCTAATATATAGATTTTTTTTCCAAGGAAAAAAATGGGGGAGAAATATCATCAGATGAGTGATTGTAAACAAGCTTTGGGAACAGAGGAGGATAGTGGAGTGGTAAATGGCCTTCGCATAGCAGAAGAATTTGCAACATAAGGAGCCAAGGGAGATGGACCCTGGTTGGAAGAGAACCATGAAATTTAGGACTTGGAGGTCCCCTGCACCACTGAAAGTGGCAATGAGTAACAGGGCTGAAAACAAGAGGATGGTTGAAAGTCTGTGGACAGAACAACTGGACCCCCAGGTATTTTACCTCACCCCAAGTAGCAGGCAATAACTTTTCTAGGCAAGAAACTGAAGATTCTTCTCTGAATAAATGGATCAGAAAAGCTCCAAACTTACAGGCAGCATGCTGAAAACAGGGGGTTGAAATGAGAGTCTGTTGGCTGAATGGTGGCTTCCCTGGTTCCCTGCCCTGCTTCCAGGGGACTGGAAGCCAGGACAAAGAGGTAAAAAGCACTGCATCTTAGAATTATGAACTCTATTAAAAATATATGGCAATAAATAAAGTAATTCAAACCATAACTTCACTCACCCTTCCAGACACCCACTCTAAATGGAAATAGAAAGTTACCTGAAAACATTATTCAAAATTTCATACTCTTCTCTTCTCTCCCTGGATGAGTTCTCTGCCAGCCAGCTGTCAGTGCCTACCGAAGGAAATCAAAGCTATTCAGAGTTACATAAACACCAATAATTTGTTGCATGCATCTTTCCCATTTGGAGTCTAGTTTTTTAATTCCTTGTTAAGAAATCCCTACAGTGTTTGTTCAGTTCATCATATTTCACTGATTATGAGTTTGTAAAAGTGTTTGGAGTAGATCCTATGTATAGCAAGCCAGTTCTCATCTGTCTGCCAGATGGTGCCTGCCCTACTGGGGTTCGAGAGGCCTCACCCCCCGGCCCCTGTTTCACACAGATGAGGCAGCCGGAGAAGGAAAGGTGAGGTAACTCGCCCAAAGTCACTCAGCTCACTTATTTGCTTGCCAGGGTTCAATTACACATGTGTGTCCTCTATCTTACTACCTCCCTGCCTCAGGGCTGACCAGCTTCCCATGGAGCTGGGTGCTCTTTTGAGTACCTGATTTGTGTAGCATCTCACATGGTTAGTGCCGCACGGGAAAGCCATCTTGGAGATGATAGGCTGGGCCTTTCCTGTGGCTTTTTCTCCTCATGCCACCCCCAGTTTTCCTTTCATTAGGACCCAAAAGCGACTTTCTTTTTTTTTTTTTTTGAGACAGAGTCTCACTCTGTTGCCCTGACTAGAGTGAGTGCCATGGCGTCAGCCTAGCTCACAGCAACCTCAAACTCCTGGGCTCAAGCAATCCTGCCTCAGCCTCCCAAGTAGCTGGGACTATAGGCATGCACCACCATGCTTGGCTAATTTTTTCTATATATATATTTTTAGTTTTCCAGATAATTTCTTTCTATTTTTTTTTTAGTAGAGACGGGGTCTCGCTCTTGCTCAGACTGGTCTCGAACTCCTGAGCTCAAACAATCCGCCCGCCTTGGCCTCCCAGAGTGCTAGGGTTACAGGCATGAGCCACCGCGCCTGGCCTGGCTTTTTTGTCTCTAAAATCTGTAGTATTTCCACAATAGCCTATGACAAATGAAGATACTTCACAGAAGAAATGATACTTTTTAAAGTAAAGAATTTATTTAGTAAGATGTTATAATTTTCTTCAAGGATCAAGATTAGTATTGAGTCAATTCTCT